>BQNB010007575.1:0-62809 GCA_026074375.1 Tanacetum coccineum
TATCTGATGAATGACACTAAACTCTCTTGGTTGTCACTTTTCACGAAAATGCTATTTTCAAACTAACCCACTCCATACTAAAATGTAAACTTTGTCGACATAACATTCTAAATGGATGGAATTACTTTATTACCATAGTTGGGTAATCACAAGTGGCAAATGACTACCTCTATTCCATATCCACCTTCAAGATTATACCAAGTGTGTGCACACCATTCACAGGTATTCATGCCCACATATGTTAAATGATCAAAATACCCTTTATGCACTCAACTCATCACCCCTTCATTATTATAAATAAAGTCCCACATACTTCACATTTTCATAAACCACTATAAAAGACTTTACATGCAGCTTTGGTCATACAATAAAAAACCAACAAAATGCATACTAAAACATATCAAATTCTTGTAGTTGTTTTCTTTTTATGTATCTCTTGTGTTATATTAGCATACAATCCCAAAGGTGGTAGAAAGACACTTGTTAACCACATGTCCACTTCAAGCCCAAGTGGAGCTAGTGGATCAGCCCATGGTCCGAACTGGGACTATAGTTGGGGATATGGTTCAAGCCCTGGGAGCGGCTATGGTTATGGGTCAGGGTCAGGCCGGTCGGCTAATGGATTTGGTAAGGGTTATGGATTTGGTTATGGTTCAGGAAGTGGTAGTGGGAGTGGTTCGGGCTCAGGTTATGGTTATGGGTCTGGTGGTGGTGGAGCTCATGGAGGTGGGCATGGTTTTGGCAGTGGTGGTGGAGGAAAAATCCACGGATAATTAAAGCAACTCAGCTCAATAGTGCTTGGCGCATCATCTATGTATGCTTCAATAGTGTAATGACTTGCTGGTTGAATAAGGTAATTGTGTCTTAGCAATCTAGATGTGTAATGTTATGTAATGGTGTGCAAGTACGTGCGATTGTAACTGTATGTGAATGTGTTTTTATATAATGTAGAGATGATCAATATATAGTTATGATCATCCTAAGTTATCATACATATTTTTAACTTGTGTTTTTCTAGAGCTTTTCCTTCATAGCGTTTTTTCCATAATGCGCTCCATCATACAATTCATTCTTTTTCATGTTAGTAATTCTATATACTTCATCCGTCTCAAAATAAGTCAAATCAAGTTAAATTGGTTCAACTTTTACCTTAAATATTTTTTTGTTATATAATATTTGATGAAAATTATACAAATGAAAAATACACTTAAAACTCAATTCATTAATATATTTTGCATCTAGTATTATATAACACACACAAAAATATTTAAGGTTAAAATTAAACCACTTTAATTTTGAAAAGTCAAACTGAACACTTATTTTAAAATCAAAGTAGTATAACATACGTGAATTTAAGTTTACGTATATCTACAACAGCTTTATGTCTTATTCCATAATCTTAAAAAGTGCCTCCTTAAACTTAAACAATGCTAATAAAATGACTTCTTAAATTTAATTATAATACAATATAACCCCAAAACTTATTCCATAATCTTTAAAAGTGCCTCCTTAAAACTTAAACAATGCTAATAAAATAACTCCTTAAATTTAATTATAATACAATATAACCCCACAACTCATTAAACATTGTAAATTTTAAACACACACTTTATAAAAGAAACTCATTAAACTTTATATTTAATCACCCTTTAATTAACTTTATTAATAATGTAAAATAATGTGTAAAAACATCAAGCTTATTTTAATTCACTTTAAGGTTAGTAATATAAATCTAAGGTTATCCGAAAACATATTATCTATAAACATTTATTCTATACCAACAAAATAAATTTTGCACCCCGCTGCATTGTGCGGACAAAAAATAATTCTATGTTAAATGTGAGTGTTATATTGTATAGTTTCTCTTTTGCTAAACATAGATTTAAGTGCTATTTTTAAGAAAACAATTATATCAACACACTGGTGGTTGTGACGATTGTTTTCAAGGTACAACATTTATATTTAACTTTCTACACGGTGCATTCTTTAAAATTATACTCTTTTCATCCCAAAATTATTGTTCATTATTATTTAAATTAATTGTCTACTACTAAAAATAGATTGAAAAATTTGACTCGGATCACATTACCCTTAATGGAATTTATATTGATTTAGATTACCACATTACCCTTACTGGAAATTAGGGGTGAGCAAAACGGACCGCGAACCGGACCGGACTGACCGGACAAAAGCTATTTCGGTTCGGTCCTCAGTCTATCATTTTCTTTATTTTCGGTCCTCGGTCCGGTTCGGTCTTACGAAAAAACCGGCAATTATGCCTTGTTGGATCGGACCGGACCGAAGACCGAACCGGACCGACCTAGACCGGACCATTTCGGTCCGGTGTTTTGGACAAAGTCGGTTTCGGTCCGGTCCGGTCTGGTTTTCGGACCGGTCCGGTCTGGTTTTCGGACCGTGAGCACCTACTAAAATTATATTTACCAACTTTAAAGAAACCGGTAATAAATTAGTTAAAGGTAAAACTGCAAAAAGTAAAAGAAAAAAAACAGTAATAATTATTTTTTTTCTTAAATTGTGTGTTTTTTATGGACGAGCAATAATTTTGAGATAGAGACTATTATTTAATTTTAGACTCCGAGTATCATTTTAATTGTATAAATTCTGCATCCCCAGTAACTTCTTGTTCCCTTATGACTTTTATGCGTCAATTCAAGCCAAGCCAAGCTAAAGTACCAACAACTAAATGAAGAAGACTTGTTGAGATCAAAAGCGAACCTGCATCATTCACAAATATCGCTATTCTAGTTATAAGATTCCAGAAAAGTGAGATTGGCACTCCTGAAGCAATGTTAATATAATCATATACAACTTGCATGCTAAGAGCCTAGGAAGAAAATAATTTGCATCGAAGATTATGTATGTTATGAAAATAGGGCAAATCGAACAAAAAGATATATATCACATTTTATGTAACATTATTTTTCTCAATTTAAAGTAACCAAGTTATATTTTGTGCAATGTAAGGTTTTTTTTTACTTTTCGAAAGTTATAATCGGTCATTTTTTAAGTTAAAATTGTTAAGCAATGTGATGTATCGTTAAAACTGAGAAATTAAAAGTCATCTCCACTAAAATTATCATGAGTTGACACTTTCGAAAAGTAAAAATCTTACATTGCTCAAAAAATAACTTTAACATACCTTAAATTGAGAAAAATAAAGTTTAGTACCTAAAATTCAAATTCACGTAAAATGTGATATCGACTTGCCTGTAAGGTGTCTTATATATATCTACAAGTTATTTCTTCTCGCGCTTATCCTATTGTGGGGATGTTATATTAGTGTGCAATCCAAAAAGTGAAGTCTAAGTTCAAGTTTGGACATATATACTTGTCTGAGATTGGTGGGGATGTTATATTTAGTGTGCTACAGGACGAGGTAGTGGTAGTGGTAGTGGCCAATAATAGTTGATAGTAGCAGCAAGGAAGGAGGAGGGCACTGGTGTCTGGTCATGGTCAACAGACCAAATTTTTTCTAACTTCATTCTAGGTAAAGTACACATATGTACAGAACTTTTATATAGCTTTTGCATATGGTTTTACTATTATGCAATGTTTTGAAAACCGGGTTTTGAATCGAACCGGTCGAGTCACCGGGTCACCGGGTTACCGGTTGGACCGCCGGGTCAACCCGGTTTTCCAAAATATATATATATATATATTTTTTCAATAATTAGAAAGAAAGTATGTATATAAATCATGAAATATTTCATATATTAAGCCTAAAAACTATTTGCTAACAAATATAACATGTAAAATTAAAATTACGTCGCAAATATATACAATTAACATGTTTTATTTATAAAAAAATACGAAAAAACCGAAACCCGGCCGGGTCTCATGACCCGGGTTGACCCGGGTCACTCCAAACCCGGTCAAACCCGGCGGGTCAAACCGGGTTTCGAAAATATGAAACCCGGTTTAATTTGACCCGTTTTTTCGGCCGGAACCGGTTCAACCGGTTGACCCGGCCGGGTCGAACCGGGTTTCAAAACACTGCTATTATGTAAACTCTTTAGCTGTTATTTTTTTTTCTTTCTAATTTACGTTTTCCATATTTCCAAAATAACCTGTAGATCACTAGCTGATAATTAAAGTATGAGATCGAATTGCTTTATAATGTTGTCAAATTCTAGTAAGGTTTGAAACGAACTAACTGACAAAACGCTTGTTCATATTCGTTCAGTTAAATGTATCAGGGCCGGTCTTGGGCATGAGCAGGCTGGGTCGGCACCTAAGTGTTGAGAAAAGTGACACCGGACGGAAGCAAAACCGTGACTATAATATGAAATGAATAAAAAGATGACACACGGATTTAACGTGGAAAACCCAAATAGGGTAAAAACCACAGGCAAGGAAAGATACGTTTCACTATGATGGAAATTAGGAATTACACCGTCTCTCTAATTACAAGGATTAACAGATTATCTCTTGTAATTAGGAGATATACCAAACTCTCTAATAACCTCACACTACTACTACTAGGAGAATTACACTATGTGTTTTGCTTTGGAAATGGGATACCATCAAATGAACAACCATGCATCTATTTATAGTGTTTGTAAAACACTATATTCCAAAGTTTCCATGTGAACATATCAAAAGATTGTAGGCGCCTGATATGGAAATATCATATCATTCCAAATGCATGCATGTGCATATATATGCATTGTACGCGCCTACAATGCCTCCATATTTGACTTAATATCATGCCACCATCCATGTGCATGCATGTGTACATACATGCATTGTAGGCGCCTCATTTCTAGAAGACAATAGATATCAACAATCTCCCACTTGAATATTCGATTGAAGATAAATCGATCTTCACACCGTTATCCTTTCTTGCACTTTCATGTTGCTTACGTTTCTGCTAGGCCGCATGAGGATCGACAACATATAAACTTGTCACAGTTGATTGCTTTCGTCATATAATCAGCCATGTTATCATCAGTATGAATTTTCTGCATATCCACAGT
This sequence comes from Tanacetum coccineum, assembly GCA_026074375.1. Lineage (NCBI taxonomy): Eukaryota > Viridiplantae > Streptophyta > Magnoliopsida > Asterales > Asteraceae > Tanacetum > Tanacetum coccineum. The sequence continues at coordinate 4,998 of BQNB010007575.1, forward strand.
TCCTTCTTCCACTTTCTCACGAACGAAGTGATACTGAACTCGTATATGCTTTGTCTTTGAATGAAATGCTGGATTCCTTGCAAGATACAAGGCACTCTGGTTGTCACAAAATAGAGTAATTTTCTCTTGTTCGTGACCGAGTTCCTCCAACAACATCTTCAACCATACTGCTTCTTTGCTGGCTTGAGCAGCTGCAACATATTCTGCTTCCGTTGTTGACATAGCCACAACTGACTGCAGTTTTGAAACCCAGCTTACTGTTCCGCCAGAAAGTGTAAACACATACCCAGTGGTTGATTTACTTCCATCCAGATCACCTGCGTAATCAGAATCAACATATCCCTTGACAGTTAAACCCGATTCCCCATAACATAATGCAACATCTGAGGTTCCTTTAATATATCTAAGGATCCTCTTCACAGCTTCCCAATGCTCTCTACCAGGTTCCGCCATGTACCGACTCACTACTCCCACTGCATGTGCAATGTCTGGTCTTGTACAAATCATCGCGAACATTAAACTTCCCACTGCTGATGCATACGGTACTCGAGACATCTCCATCCTCTCTTTTTCACTGCTAGGACTCATCTTGGAGGATAACTTGATATTAGTAGCAAACGGGGTTGATATTGGCTTACAATCTTGCATATTGAACCTTTGCAAGATTTTCTTCACATAACTTTTCTGTGAAAGCCAAATTTTCCTACTAACTCTATCTCGGTGAATTTGCATCCCTAAAATCTTGTTTGCGGGTCCCAAGTCTTTCATCTTGAATTCCCTAGCGAGTTGTGCCTTTAATTTACTGATACGATCTTTGTTGGGGCATGCGACCAACATGTCATCAACATATAACAGCAAAATGACAAAATCATTATTTCCAAACCTCTTAAAATATGCACAAGGGTCTGCGTATAGTCTGTTATATCCAAGGCCAATGATGAAAGAATCAAATCTCTTGTACCAACAAATCTCTTGTACCAACACTGCGGCCTACTTCAAACCGTACAGAGATTTGTTTAACCTGCAAACAAAGTTCTCTTTTTCTTTTTGTTCAAAACCTTCTGGTTAGAGCATATAAATTTATTCTTCAAGATTTCCATGAAGAAATGCAGTTTTTACATCTAGCTGCTCTAGATGTAAATCATACGTAGCACATAATGCTAGAACTACCTGAACAGTTGTTATTCGAACTATAGGGGAAAATATCTCGTTGAAGTCGATTCCTTCTTTCTAAGCATATCCTTTGACCACCAGTCTTGCACGATACCTCTCCACCTGATCATCACCGTTTCTCTTGATCTTATACATCTATTTGTTTCCAATGGGTTTTCTACCTCCTCGCAGTGGCACCAATTCCCATGTTTTGTTCTTATGAAGAGCTTCAATTTCTTCTTGCATTGCTTCCTTCCAGAACGATGCATCTAGATTATTCAGTGCTTCTTAAAGAGTTGACGGCTCTCCCTCCTCTGTAAGTAGACAATATGCAACATTGCTCTCCATAACATAATCTGATTGCCAACCTAGACGTCTTCTTTCACGATCACTAGTACGAGTCGTTGGAGCTTGAGACTCGGTCGTCTCATTCATCTCATGCTGTGGTACGACTTCAGAAGAATCATTCGACTGAAATTCCTTTTCCATCTGTATTGATGTAGTTTCCTTTGTAGTGCTATCACCATCTTCATTTTCTTGAATTTTGTCTTCCATAAAGACAACATCTCTGCTGACGACAACTTTGTGGGCAGTAAGGTCCCACAAGCGATACCCCTTTACTCCGTCAGCATACCCCACGAACAAGCATTTTTTGGATTTTGGATCCAGCTTTGTAGTTTCTTGGGTATTGTACATCACGTACACGGGACTTCTAAATATATGAAGGTCTGAATAGTTTACCGGCTTTCCCGTCCACATCTCCATCGCTGTCTTCAACTCAACTGCAGTTGAAGGTGAATGATTTATCACATAACACGCGGTATTAACTGCTTCCGCCCAGAATGATTTTCCCAAGCTTGCAGTTGCCAACATTTCTCTTGCTCTTTCTAACAAGGTTCTGTTCATCCGCTTTGCCACCCCATTCTGTTGAGGAGTGTATGTTGTTGTGAACTGCCTTTTGTTTCCTTCTTGCCTGCAAAAAGTATCAAATTCATCACCTGTGTATTCACCTCCATTATCCGTCCTCAAACACTTGATCTTCTTTCCAGAATCAAGTTCAACCCGCGCTTTGTAAACTTTGAAAACTTCAAACACATCAGACTTCTTCTTGATTGGGTACACCCAACATCTCCTGAAATAATCATCAATAAAGGATACAAAATACTTTGCTCCTCCTAGGGATAAAACCGGTGCTTGCCACACATCAGAGTGAACCAATTCTAGAACATAAACACTTCTAGAATTTGATGCCTTGAATTTCAAACGATGCTGCTTGCTGATAACACAATACTCACAGAAAGGTAAAGAAACCTTTGTGATGCCAGGAATTAGCTTTCTTTGAACAAGAATCTTCATTCCTTGTTCCGACATATGTCCAAGCTTCTGATGCCATGAAATTGCAACTCTATGACTTGGACTATGTGAAGCAACCGATGCTTCTGCCTCCTCTATTATCTCTCCCTTTAACTGGTATAAGTTTGCAGTCACCTTTTCTCCTCTCATAAGTACAAGCGCACCTTTTATAATTTTCATGATCTTGTCTTGTATTTCCACCTTACAAACAAGATCATCCAATTGTCCTAAAGACAATAGATTCTTTTTCAAGCCCTCCACGTATCGCACGTCCCGAATAGTACGAACTATACCATCATGCATCTTTACCATGACACTTCCAATTCCAATGATCTTTAGTTCACGATCATTGCAACTGTACACAGATCCGCCTTCAGAGATTGGTTTATATTGATGAAACCATTCTCTTCTTGCGGTCATATGAAAAGTAGCTCCCGTATCGAACAGCCATACATCTGCAAATCTCTTTCTGCCTTCATTTGCAACCGCTGCTTCACAACACAGAGCGTTACCATCATCAGAAGTGCTAGCGACATTTCCCTGATGATATGAGGTATTTGACCCCCGACAATCTTTCTTAAAGTGACCCGGCTTCCCACATTTGAAGCATTTAAACTTATTCTTCTTCTTTCCTTTTTCAGCTTTACCATGATTGTGACTCCCACTGGAGCCAGTTTCCATTGACCTCCCTCTTGTCATTGCCAAAGCTTCCACCTGTCTTAACTGGTTTGCCTGTCTTCCCTATTGTTGCGCCTATTTTCTTCTTCCAGAATGGAGGCTGCGACATCATCAAAGACTAGACAATCTGTGAGAACATTACTGGTTAAGTTGATGATGACCTGGTCATATGAGTCAGGTAAACTTTGAAGTAGAATTTCAGCACGTTCTTGTGGATCTATTTTACAATCCAAAGAAGTGAGTTGTGAAAATAGAGTATTGAGATTATTAACGTGCTCCGTCACTGAAGTAGATTCCATCATGCGAAGAGCATAAAGTTTCCTCTTAAGGAAAATTTTATTGTGGAGCGATCTTGCCTCATACAGTCGAGCAAGATGATCCCAAATATCCTTTGCAGTCTTCTTCTCCTCTATGCTTGACAAAACTCCATCTGCTAGTGCCAGATGAAGATTTGCTATAGCATTTCCGTCCATCTCGTCCCATTTACTATCATCCGTGACCTCAGCTGGCCTTTCACCAATGGCCGCTAAACATTTATCCTTTCTAAGGATAGCCTTCATCTTTAATTTCCACAACGAGAAATTATTCCCATTGAATTTTTTGATTTCAAATTTCGTTGCCATTGCTACAATCACAATCAACTTTTCAACAAAACTACTATTTGTTTAAAATAGTAACAGACACCTTTTAGGTGAGTAAAATCTTATTTATCTTTTGATGTGGAGGGTCCACTTATCAGTGGCAACCACAGAGCATACGATAAATAATTATACACACACCTAACCTTAGCTCTTGATACCACTTGTTGAGAAAAGTGACACCGGACTGAAGCAAAACCGTGACTAAAATATGAAATACTATAAAAAGATGACACACGAATTTAACGTGGAAAACCCCAATAGGGTCAAAACCATGGGCAAGGAAAGATACGTTTTACTATGATGGAAAGTAGGAATTACACCGTCTCTCTAATTATAAAGATTAACAGATTATCTCTTGTAATTAGGAGATATACCAAACTCTCTAATAACCTCACACACACTACTAGGAGAATAACACTATGTGTTTTTGTTGCTTTAGAATAGGATACATCAAATAAGGTTGTAAGCACCTCTATTTATAGTGGTAAACCAAACCGTTGGTCAATGTGAACAAACATAAGGTTGTAGGCGCCTGATATTCCATATGCATGCATGTAATTCAATTCTTTACCGTTCAAACTTTCAACATCTCATGCAATCCTTTAACTAAGGATTTCACATGTGTAGCCACCTTCTAGAAACCAAAGTCTATTATTGTAGGCTATGGCTTTTAGTTTAACACTTAAATCAAGTGACATCATAATACATGATTCAAGTCATTCACACACATGGACACCGTTGTATATAAGCTGCCACCATTCCAATCATTAATCTATGTGGGACAAGGTTAATTGTGTTGAGTTTAGTCCTTATTTTAGCAAAAGTTCAGGGTAGTCAAGTGTTAAGTTGTCGTGGGTTAACTTGTGTCCAAAGTCCAGCCCATGTATTTTAGGGTTTGTTCTCCCCCCTCATCTCTATAAAAGGAGGTAAGGGGGGAGGGGATTTTTCACATCATTCTTTCAATACTAATCATTCGATTAGGGTTTATTATCTTGTGCTTCTTTTCTTTCTTTTTTGTCCATCTATATAATCTGCTAAGGGTATGTTCTTTATTCGACATCGAGGTGATCCGTTCTAGTATCGAGGTTGTAGGCTATCAAAACCTACAAGTAGTATCAGAGCCGATCAATGATGAAGAAAGGAAAGAAGACTGCAAGAGCTTGCTCTACGAGCCATGTCCCAAGACTTTTTTGGGGGGGGGGGGTTTTGCAACCACTCCATGTTGTGTAGCAAAGAATGATTCGTAAACGGGTGAGTCAACTTCTTTCATCATCTTCATTTGTCAGAGAATTTATGATATTCCAATTTCAAAGGCTCAACCCCTATTTATAAACATGAGCTGAACTTAAATTATCATTTATAATGGCCCAAACAGTATAAATATTTGAATTTGCTATATAAGGAACAGTTTAGATAGGTCCTACTAGTCAAAAAAATTCAAAAACATATTAAATTGCCTACTTAACTAATACAGTAGACCAAGTCGTGAAATGTTTTACAAAAATGTCTTTCATAGTATAGTACTTAGAATATTTCATACACTAATTATTTATTAAACCCAAAAAGTTAGAGACACAGTGTTGGCTGGTCAACCCAACCCTCCTAAAGAAATTACCCGTTTTGACCTAATCATCTTTGTTTGGGTTTGGTCAAGAGGGGAAGTGCTTGATGTATACCCTATCTTTAAGTGGATAAATGGTTGGTTTGGTAATGGGTCAAAAGGGAGTAACGTTCATCACCAAGTGCGAGTTTTTCATTTTTATTTTATGTGTTTTAGTTTACGTCTATTCTGCATTGATCTTGGGGTGTTGTCTATCAGGTAACGTGAAGCAGGTTCAACCTGGGAAACACCGCACAAAGGCACAAGCTGCAATGTTATTCACGAGTGGAAAAATGACTAATTCGCGCTGCGGTACATCAGGTAACATTTTTTTTCATTTTGCTTGCACTTTATACAGTAAACGATAAACTGAAGTTGTTAATGATATAATGTTTTAAGGTCTGTTTGGACAGAAGGGGCTGTTTAATCATCATTAAACGTTCATTTTTTGAACAGACCACAACAGGCGCTGCTGCACCTCCTGTTGCTATTGAGGCTGCTAAGGAGTAGGGTCAACAATGATGACACATGATGTTTGTTTTGATCATGTATGGTGCCTGGGCTGTTCTATTTTCCTGAAACGAGGCAATAAATATACGATTACATTCTACTTCCTTTATGGCATGATATTAGTTTTGGAGAGTTATCTCTTTCTCTATCAGTACATTAGAAGCAAAATGTAGAAAAGAACCACTGATAGAATCAGTGTTTGTTTTTGTTCATTTTCAAATCTATGAGCTTATTTGTTTTGCTTATGTTTTATAAGACCATTTTCTTTTAGTTTATTTTCAGGCTTACGAACTTATTCTCACTTTTTAAGCCGTAATAACATTAACCTACACAAACACCCCGCGGCGAAGCGCGGGCTTAAAACCTCGTTCCATATAACAAAGCAGTTACCAATCACACATTTAATGTCATTAAACTCGGCCAACATATATTTGGCAGTTATATTTTGATCGACAATTAGTTGAAAGACAAATGTTACAAGCTTTTTGTGTTTATTACAATTTATTATGTTTTCTATATTTTGATTGGCAATTAGTTGAAAGTCAAATGTTAGAAGTTTTTTGTGTTTATTACAATTTATTGTGTTTCCCATAAAAAAATTCAGTTTTCATTGCTTTTATAAATAGATTAAGTTTTTCACTTTAAAGAATTGAGTATAGATGAAAAACCGAAAAACTCCTTGGTTTATTAAAGTTATTAACACTTATTAATTCTTGCCCTCCGTCCCAAAAAGAGTGTTCACAAACAAAAATTGAACAAATTATGATATGTGTAATTAATGATAGTTTTGATTGATAAAAAGTCATTTTTACCCTCATAGTTATTATAGAAATTAGGAATGAGTAATTAATGCATGTTTTGATTATAAGGGTAAAGTAGGAAAACAAGTCATTATTACTATCAATATATATAGTAAGGTGGACACTTTTTTGGGACGGAGGAAGTACATAATAAAGGCTTATTGTGTTACATGTGTAACCTTATTATTAACTGATGTATCTAGTCTAGCTTATATACAGAATTATATACCTATTGATTAGCACTATCAGTTAATCAGTTTGATGGAACTATTGTATGTAGAGTTAAGATCAATGTAGACCCAACATTTGTCATAGACCCAATGAACCAATCCTAGCCACTCATTTTTTCATCAAAAATAAAAAAACTCACTTTCCACCTCTTTTTAAAAAATAAAATATCTTACAAACGGTAAATCGTCACACGACAAAAAATACACCATCGCGACGAGTATTTTTTTATCTTTCAGTAGACGGGTGACACGATATACTTTCGAGGAATTTTTTTTCGATTTTTTTTTTCAATCACGAATTGCGAAAATCACATATGATTCGTATAACGGATCATATATGATTTCATAAAATCATATATGATTTCATAAAATCATATATGATTTGTGATTCCGACAAACTTTTTTCAATTTTGTTTCAGTCACGAATTACGAAAATCATATATAATCATATATGATTTCATAAAATCATATATGATTTCATAAAATCATATATGATTTCATAAAATCATATATGATTTCATAAATCATATATGATTTCATAAAATCATATATAACTTCATAAAATCATAAAAAAAAATTCGTCGAAAGTATATAGTGTCGCCCCTCTATAGAAAGATAATTTAATTCTCGTCGCGATGGTATGTTTTGTTTTGCGTAACGATTAACGGTGTGTGAGATATTTAATTTTTAAAAAAGAGATGGAAAGTGAGTTTTTTTATTTTTGATGAAAAAATGAGTGGTTATGATTGGTTCATTAGGTCTATGACAAATATTGGATCTATATTGAACTTTTGGCATTGTATGTAAGACCATCAAAGAAATAGATTTCGGGGTGCTGTTATTTACTCTGTGATCACTTGAATTGGGATCACACAATTATCTGTTATGTGTAATGGGCTTCATTATCATGCCTATAACTTTCAGCTGCATGTGCTGTTAGTTTTATTAAATTGTTGTTTATCTGATTAAAAAAAGACTATTATCTATGCTAATTAGTTTTAACACCATGCTTTGTGTCTAAGTATTGTTACCATCTACATATCCATTACATATGCACCTGTGATTCACTACCAATAATGTATACATTTCAATTTGGTATCAAGATCGCTAAGCTATGTTGATCAGGGCACATTTCGACTAGTTGATAAGTAAAACGAATGCCAATGATAAAGTAGATATTTTTGTTTCAAAATCGATTAAAATCGAGATATAAATAACTCGTGTATATTGCAAAAGGCCAGCAGGGCTTAAGAGAGGCAATTTTGAACACTACCTAACCCGTGGATAAATAATAATGAAGGGCTAATGACTTGAAAATGTATCAAACTTGTCATTTTTTGTTATTGTATGTAGCCATCTTTTTTTTTTGTTATTGTATGTATCCAACTTGAAAATCCATCCTATTATATATAGTCTGTTACCTCTCATTTGCAATGTTAGTCCATTTAACTAACGAACAGTTGCAACGTTAGTCCATTTAATTTTTTTTATTTCGGTTTCAGTTTACGAGCAATAATAAAAAAAATATAAAAAATTATTTTTTTATTTCCGTTTAAGTTTAAGAGCAATAATTAAAAACAAAATTTAAAAATTAAATTTTTTGAAAGATATCTCTAAGTGTCGTACACTGTCCAATTCACATACATGAAACAATTTTGCCAAAATATTTATTTTTCTTTCTCTTCTAAGCAAAAAGGTAAATTAGGGAAGCTTGATATAAGGTTTTGATCTTCTATATGCAAAACTAAATCTACAAATGCAAACACTATGTACAATTCAAATCAACTAATTTAACCAAAGTTATAAATAAAGGAAGCGGGTTCACCTGATTAAGCAATTATGGTTTATCTTTAACTCGTACTTCTCACGTCCAAATGAGCACAAAACTTTTTAAATAATACGAACAAAAAATTTTAAAATTTCCATAATTTTGCATTTTTAACCCATTTTTAACCATAATTTCCAATTAAAATGTAGTAATACCCTATCCGTAACTTAAAGCAATGCATTGTCCCCAATGCAAACTTCAAGTTGAAATTTAGCTAAAAAATAATGATTTGAAGAAATAAAATGACAATAAAACAAATTTCCAAAAACTCATTTTCGTAGGAATCACGGTTGCATTTAGCTATGCAACAAGCCTTAAAACCCCTTGGTAGGCCGAGTGGACGAGTTGTAGTCTCGTGAGGGTTTATAGTGAACACACCCACAACGTTCGACAAAATAAATAAAATGAAAAAAATAAAGAAAACAAGCATAGGTTTCCTCCTGAGTAGCGCTAAGTTTAACATCTTCAGCCAGACGAACTTACTTGTTATGCATCCAACGGTGGTTTGTTTGAACATTTACCTTTTAAGTTACCAAGATATGATCGCGTTCTTCGAGTCCATGTCACGTTCCCATTTGTTAACACTTTTAAAGCACCACCTTCTCTTACATGTGAAAAATGTCTATGCTTTGAAACGCGCACACTTTTCTTCCTTTTTCTTCATTTTGATGCAATGCGGACATGTTTTTCTCGAGGTGTCTTACTTGTAACATTAACCAGCTTTGTAGAATTTGACACTTCTTAAAACTTTCTCTTTCCATGACACAAAGAGTGTCTTAATTCATGAACTCCAACTCGTGCTTTCCTATGAACTTCCTTAACAATGATATAGGTGAGTGTACTAAGTGAGGTCTCATCATACCATTCAATAACACACTTCTCTTCTTCTATAAATGACACCTTTTCTTCTTCTTAGCATCCTTGAAATTTTAGTCATCCTCCCCAACTTGATTGGTCACTACTTTTGTCAATTAGGGTGGATTTAGATCGGTATAGGTGATTTCAAAATCTTACTTAATATAAGATACTAATTCTTCTAATGACTATAAGCACTCCTCTCCCTCTTTTGAAAAAACAAAGAAATACTCATGATCTAGTAATCTTGTATCCATGATTGATGAAAAGATCGGTTCTTAAGAAATTGTGGGATGGTATGTTATATTAGAATCCACAACATCCTCCCCAACTTAAGATGTGACCGGTATATGAACAGGTTCTTCAAAAGGTGATAAATGATGTTTCATTCTTCTCTATAATCTCCTATATCTATATTTGATTCAAAATCTGAATACATCGTGATCGTATTGGAACATTCTTCTGCTTTCATGATATCTGCGCGGTTAACCAAGTGATTAATTTGACGCGTAGTATTTTCATTTATCACTTGATGGTTGTTCCCTTGCCGAAGAGAGTGAATCACTTCATCAATGCATTCTTTAGTGTTTCATTTTCAGCTTTGGAATGGATGAAGCAAACCGATTAGTTGCTACCTATTTTCTTCCGAGTTACACTTCATCTTCATGTTGGACTTGTGGGAATCCATGTCACTCGATGGAAAATTGTCTGGAGAAGAGGGAGTACAAGAGGAAACCAATCGATCATTATCAAAGTCATATTGGGTATGAACCATCGTCATACACATTTGACTCTTACCCTTGTTCTACTTTGCGATATGAGTACGATTCTATGTGGTGTGGGGAATACGAACATATGGAGTATAATAACTCAAATTATTTCTATCAACCTCAAGAACCATCACATCAACAACCCTATCATATGATCAAGGGCAAAATATTAGTGAGAAAATAGATTGGCATTTAAAGTGGATAGATGAGCAAATCCAAGAAATGAAGCAACGAATGAACAACACATCTATTAGACAGCAAGAGTCTTCTTTAATTCAACACATTGATGAAGTGATTCACTCTTTTCGGTAAGGGAACAACCATCAAGTGATAAATGAAAATACTACGCATCAAGTTAGTCACTTGGTAAACCGCGCAGATATCATGGAAGCAGAAGAATGTTCTAATACGATCATGATGTATTCAGATTTTGAATCAAATATAGATATAGGAGATTATAGAGAAGAATGGAACATCAATGTTTCACCTTTTGAAGAACCTCTTCATATACCGGTCACATCTCAAGTTCGGGAGGATGTTGAAGATTCTAATACAGCATACCATCCCACAATTTCTCAAGAACCGATTTTTTCATCAATCATGGATCCAAAATTACTAGATCATGAGGATTTCTTTGTTTTTTCGAAAGAGGGAAAGGAGTGCTTAGATTCATTAGAAGAATTAGTATCTTATATTGATTAAGATTTGGAAATCACCTATACCGATCTAAATCCACCCTAATTGCCAAAAGTAATGACCAATCAAGTTGAGGAGGATGACTAAAATTTCAAAGATGCGAAAGAAGAAGAAAAGGTGTCATTTGTAGAAGAAGAGGAGTGTGTTATTGAACGGTATGACGAGACCTCACTTAGTACACTCACCCATATCATTGTTAAGGAAGTTCATAGGAAAGCACGAGTTGGAGTTCATGAATTAAGACACTCTTGGTGTCATGGAAAGAGGAAGTTTCAAGAAGTGTCAAATTCTACAAAGCTGGTTAATGTTACAAGACACTTGGAGAAAAACATGTTCACATTGCATCAAACCGAAGAAAAAGGAAGAAACGTGTGCGCGTTTCAAAGCATAGACATTTTTCACATGTAAGAGAATGTGGTGTTTTAAAAGTGTTAACAAATGGGAACGTGACATGGACCCAAAGAACGCGATCATATCTTGGTAACTCAAAAGGTAAATGTTCAATCAAACCACCGTTGGATGCATAACAAGTAAGTTGTTCTGGCTGAAGACGTTAAACTTAGCGCTACTCGGGAGGCAACCCGTGCTTGTTTTCTTTCTTTTTTTCATTTTATTTATTTTCTCGAACGTTGTGGGTGTGTTCACTATAAACCCTCACGTGACTACAACTCGTCCACTCGGCCTACCAAGGGGTTTAAGGCTTGTTGCATAGCTAAATGCAACCATGATTCCTATGAAAATGAGTTTTAGGAAAAAAAAATTATTGTCATTTTATTTCTTCAAATCATTATTTTTTAACTAAATTTCAACTTGAAGTTTGCATTGGGGACAATGCATTGCTTTAAGTTACGGATAAGGTATTACTACATTTTAATTGGAAATTATGGTTAAAAATGGGTTAAAAATGCGAAATTATGGAAATTTTAAAATTTTTTGTTCGTATTATTTAAAAAGTTTTGTGCTTATTTGGACGTGAGAAGTACGAGTTAAAGATCTAACCATAATTGCTTAATCAGGTGAACCCGCTTCCTTTATTTATAACTTTGGTTAAATTATTTGATTTGAATTGTACATAGTGTTTGCATTTGTAGATTTAGTTTTGCATATAGAAGATCAAAACCTTATCAAGCTTCCCTAATTTACCTTTTTGCTTAGAAGAGAAAGAAAAATAAATATTTTGGCAAAATTGTTTCATGTATGTGAATTGGACGGTGTACGACACTTAGAGATATCTTTCATTTTGCAATTATGTGTTGTCACTGGCTACGATAGTTTCATTAAGGATTGTATTTACTGTATAAGCTCTTAGAAATTAAATGATTAAACCAGTGAGAATTCTGAGCCTTTGTTGACTAACACATTCATAATCAGTCTTATATTTCTTTTCATGAGTGATAGTCTTCCCATGTAATGTGATCTAGAACTTGCACTTAGTCTCTTCAAGATTGCATCAATTATATATGAACAACACATGATGATGGCACTTAGGATTAACCCTCTCTTTTTTAGCCTACGTTTGTTATAATTACATTGATTTCATTGGTCATGTAATTACCCCACACCTTTGTTGCACTCATTTTTAATGCAAGATACCCCTAGTACACCATTTTATGCCTGTCTTTTCATGGTTCTCTTGATTTTTTGTTGGATTCTGGAATATTATTGAAGAACATTCCTTTACACCCCAATAAATGTTACACCCAAATCGCCTTAGCCTACCCTCATGTATACTCACTTTTAGTGCATTATTGTGAAAACATATGTAACCCTTAGTTAATTGTTTATTTAGTTACATGGTTGCTAAGCCGAGTCATTTATAGTGTATACAGTTTTGATATGATTAGGACTCATGGTTGTATTATTATTATTATTTGGAGAATTAGGGAAGAACATCAATTTATTACCCCCATGCGCGTTAATGTCTAAGTACTTCAAGTGTTGTAATCCTCTTAATTCGGGTTAATTGTAGAAATCCCTTGTATTATGATGTATTATTTCAGCAGATCAAAGATGGCAGGGTGAAAGTATATGAAAAAAACATAGAAGAAAAAAAGAGGAAAAGAAAGAAAAGATATATATGGGCTGCCATCCTGCTTATGTTTAAGTCAAGAAAGTGTCAAGAAAAGCAAAGAAATAGTTTATTGTAGAGTTTGTATCGTTATTTGTTATTTGTCGAGTCTTGGCTTAGATAATTAACTTGCCACAAGTATAAATATCCCATGTATCTCCTTAAACCATTTTCCTTACCCTACACTTTACGTTACAACCCATTATAAGACCATCTGAGTTGTGAATATGTAATCTTAAGTAGTGGCGAATGAGACTATTTGCAAGCCTATGGAAAATCATCTCTTAAGGAATGACATTGAGTGGAACACATACTCCAATAAACACTTTGAGAGATGAGTGATTATCCTTAGGAGGGCCTTAAATTCTAAGTTGCTTTATTCTCAATGTCTATCGTTCATTATTAGTTACATATGCTAGATACGATCTTTGTGCTTGTTATGTGCTTTTAAGATTCATATGCTTTAAATGATTATTGTTAAATTATTTTTAAATGCTTCCTCGAGACGAGTAAGAGGCAAGTTGGGGAGGTTTGATCGGTGCATATTATGTACACCTCAATATGCGTTAATTGCTTAATTATACATTGTTTTTATCCTTTTATATCAGCTACTTTGAGGTGTTTTGTGATTATGTAGGTTATGCATGAAATAGAGCTAAAATGGCGACTTTATGAGCTAATGGTGAAAAGACATGGAAAGTGACAAGAATTCAAGTAAATTATCAAAAAGTTAAAGATTTGGACACGTGCAATGTATTGGTCACAACTTCTTCGTTCGAGCTCCGTTTTAAGTGATTCAAAAGGCCACGAAAAGATAAAAAATATTTCTTTATTTTTATGTGATAGAATACCTAAAATTTTGGAGCTAAATCGTGGTTATATATGTTGGGAAGTGCACTTTGTGACTATTATACTTTATAGTCTATTTTAATTTTAATTTACACTTGACTAAGTTGATATTATTAATTAAAAAGAAGTGCAACATGGTTATTACAAGAGTGAAAGAAAGAAAAGCAGAAAGAAAATAAAGCCATGGGCTTTGCCTAGGCTATTTCGGACGTGGAGCAAGAAAGAAAGGCAAAAATCCATGTTGGCCTTTTGACGTGAAGAGCACATCACAGAAACAAATATAAGGACATATATCATCTACACTTTTGGAGGAGAATATACAATTCGTCCTAGGATTTACTCCCACAGACGATACAAGAAAAAAAGAAAAGAAAGAAACGAAGAGCAGATAGAGGGTCGGACACATCATCATGTCCGGCTAAATATCTCACGATCACGACCGGAACTAGGGTTTTGATGAGGTCGTAAACTTCACTAAGTTTTACAACTCCCTAGGCAGAGTACCTAACCGTTGTATTGTAGTAAGGCAACACTCAGGGGTTGTTATCGTTCTACAGGGGAATAGGTTAGGAAGGCTCGAACATAATCTAACATAGGTCTATGGGTTTGAGAGAAGATTCATTTTTTTTTTATGTTTTTTGGAAAGCAAGTAAATATCATGGTTTAAGAGGTTGGTTTGTTTTTAACTAAATAAACTAATAATAAAAAATAAATCTAAACTACTTTGGTGATAACTATATGATAAACGAACGTATTTACTTAATCATGCATTACTCCCTAATTTGCTTCTCCTAATTATGTTGCTTTGTCACACTCGTGTTGATCTGTGTAAGTAGTTTCTAAGTCATGAACGAATTACACGAACCCGTGATCTATGTGATATTCCGTTAATGCAACGCACAAGTAAGGTAGTATGAAGACTATTAAAAGGCCCCTAAGAGTATACCACATGCAATTAAAATACCTTAAGAGGGATCAACCATATTAGGGGTAAGGTAGTATGAAGACTGTTACCGATGGTATCCTTTCTACACACTCGCGTTTCCCTAGACGTCTATGCCAATTTAATATCTTATGACGAGTTTTCTAAAGCCTAACGCGCGTATCCAACACAAGAAGCAACATCAAAAGGATCTTCAACCTAAGTTTCATGCAATCATAAGTAAATACTAAACGATCTAGCCTAGCAAGTTAAAAAAGGAAAAAGAACAAGATTTAATCAAACAACACATAGACATATTGAAAGATTAAAGGGATAGATGAACTTCACTTGATTAAAACATTTGTTCAAGGCTGATACAATAGGGTTTTAACACCATAAAAATGGCTTACACAGATGTTAAACTCGACTAATGATAATAGGCTTCATCTTCCAAAAGCTATACACAAAAACCCTAAAAACAGATTTGTATATATAGGAAAAAGAGGCGCAACGGCGTCGCTTTATGTTTTTAACGTCGTCGTACGACAAGGTCTTTTTGGGTTTCTTTAAGTTGGCTCATTCTAACGCCGTCCAAAAATCCAAAACGTCGCCCCTTTATAATTTTGACGTCGTCACTTGTAATTGGCAATGTCGTCTCCACGCATTGTATGTTTTTCTTCAAAATAGTTGGTTTAGAATCGTAGTCTTGTCCATTTCTTCTCCAATTGAGTCCAAGTCACGTGTATTTCCTCCAAAAGCCATCCAAATGCTAAAAATACAAAAACAAATGATTAAGCACATAATCTGAGCATATTTACATGATTTATATAATCTGAGCATATTTACATGATTTATAGGGTTAAATGACCCTGAAAAAGTGTATAAAATAACAACTCATCAAATACCCCAACACTTGGGATTTGCTTGTCCTCAAGCAAATGGGCATTTCTATCTAGACAATAGCAATATTGGAGGCATTTAAGCTACTCTTTAAAGGCAATTTACAACACAACCTCCAAGACAATAGCACGGAAAGTATATATTAGCACCTTACATAAGTGTTTGGATTCTCTCTTTCACTCATGTGTATAATGAATTATAACAGTATAGGAAATAGAAAATTAACACTCATTACGTGTCATAACATACAAATTACCATAGGCTTGGTAAATGATCAAACCTCCACTGCTAGGCGCAAGTACTAGTCATTACTATCAAAGAGGGATTTTAAGAGTTGTGGGGTGTAGATGTATGATAACATTAACAGAAATAGAAATGGATGGGATATATATATATATATATATATATAGGGTGGCTCTTTGGGTGAATTTAGGGTGAAAGGGTTAGTTAATTACTTACAAGAATACACACTGATTGGGTTGCTAAGCCAAAGACTAGGACAAGATATACAATACTCTACAAAACTCTACATCAATCTCTATTCATTTTCTTTTCTGTTTTTCTCTCTTTTTTTTAGATACATAATACATCATAACTTGGGGCTGATAGTTGCACCCCTACACTTGAGTTTTAGAACTCAAAAAAAATCTAGCTAATGACCCGAATTGAGGTGGATCAACATAACATGGAGCTTATTAAGCTCTATTAGGGGTAATAAATTACTTCTTCCCTAATTCTTCATAAGATAAATATTACCATGAATCCTAATCGTCCTAAAATTGTATTTACAAGGATAAGAACTTAGCAACCATGTACTCAAATAATTAACTTGGGTTAACATAATAATGTACTAAAAATGAGTACATACAAAGAAGTCTAAGGCGATTTGGGTGTAACAATTGGTTCAAGGGTGTAAAGAATGTTCTTTATTAATAGTTTTGATTAACCATGAAAATTACGAGAACCGTGAAAAGGATAGGCTCGGAGGGGTGGGATAGTTATATGGTCGAGGTGACCATAATAACAAATACATGTCTATAACATGGGTTAATCTTAGTGCCTCTTATCATTTAGCAAATCCTAATTCTTACCATGCAGTCTCGAGATGCATCACAAAAACAAGTTCTAGAATTTGATATACTACCGGTACACTCATATAGTTTTAAACCGATACCAATGTTCCAGAAAATGCGACAAAATCACACATACACATCCGTCATGATGGAATAGACACATATGACTGTATTTGAACCTTAACTCAAACAAGCTAAAGGCAAAACTATCTTGGGTATCAACGATAGATACTTGAATTCCTATAGATCTAAAGGCGAACCTCACATTTTTTAGGTGGAATTTTTGATGGTTTTTGTGCTAGTCATATAATTTCCTATCCATGAGACGCTATTAATACACAATTTTTGTTGGTGTGTGTCATAAAAATCTTTAATTTTGGTTAAAATTACCTTTTACGCTATGTTTTGGTATATTACACATTATTTTAAGGAACAAGCAAATGGCAATTGAATGAATAGTTTCTAAGGCTTATTTCTCCCTACACTTATTTTGACTGCGTCCCTATGTTCTTGATGAAAGTACTCGTAAAACGAATAAAGGAAAAAAACAAGTAAATCTAACTAGTACTCCCCTGGTTTGTTCAATAATGGAAAAGAAACATGCGATAACTGGTTAAATCGTCATCTGAGAATCGTCCAACGAAACTTCCTAAGAACATCCAAGCTTCTTCTCATCAAATATAATATGTAAATCAAAGACAAAGACAACTACACCTGGCATAAAATTGGCTGGATAATGATCTATACAACAAAACTTTTAAGGTTAACTCTATGAAAGCAGTAAAGATAGGATGAAAGCGATGATACAATCATAGGTTTCTACAGGTTTATAAGAAAATTACAAATTTTGGATATTGTACAAATTATTTTTCTAAAATAATAGAAAAAGTTTGAATTTTCACAGACCTGGAGACGCGACGCCATCAGGAATAATCCTGACACCGTCTTCACGTACTATGAAAATTTCCATTTCGTTTTTCTTGAAAAATTTCCTGCACGCAATTCTATTAGTTATTTCTTGTGTAAAATACTGCATAAAATATGAGATTAATCGTTACAATCATATGACTCGAAACTGACCCAAATTAATCTAAACAATTTATTTATATGTTTTATTTGGTTCTTATAAACCGGATTTTTTCCCCTACCCTTATTTGATGTAAAATAACTTTTATTGTCAATAAGACGAAGTTAAAAAACAAAAACAAAGCATATTAAATAAGGATTCTAACATAATGGAATAATTAATAAAGATTAAAAACACATGACACTACTAATTGCGGGGAAAAATAATATCAGGTTGCCTCAAAAAGGCTTGTTGGTTTCATATTAGAGAGTTTGAAGCTAGACTTGGAGTCACACGTCCTTTACGTGTCGCTCTAGTCTTCACTTCACACTCTTTTTTTCAAGGATGCGGTTTTGTTCATTAATTGAAGTATCTTACTACTCCATTAGTAAAACTTATGTTTTTTTTTCTTGGTGCTGCTTGTTGTTCTCCTATTATAGATAATCCATTTGACGGTCAATCGTTAGGGCATATAGGCTCTCTAATATTCTTGTTCTTCTTATTTATTTGCTATGCAAGGCTAGATCTATTAGTATTTACTTATAATTGCATAAAACTTAGACTGTAGATCCTTTTAATGTTGCTTCTTGTAATGGATGTGCGCGTTAGGCTTTAGAAAACTAGCCATAAGATATTAAATTAGCATAGACGTCTAGAGAAATGCGAGTGTGTAGAAAGGATACCATCGGTAACTGTCTTCATACTACCTTACCCCTAATATGGTTGATCCCTTTTAAGATATTTCAATTGCATGTAATGTACTCTTAGGGGCCTTGTAATAGACTCCATACTACCTTACTTGTGAGTTGCCTTGACAGAATATTACATAGACAGCGGTTTCGTGTAATTCGTTCATGATTTAGGAAATACTTACACAGATCATCACAAGTGTGACAAAGCAACAGGATTAGGAGAAGCAACCTAAGGAATAGTACATGATTAAGTAAATACGTTCGTTTATCATATAAGCTATCACCAAAGTAGTTTAGATTATAATTTAGTTTAATTAGTAAAAACAAATTGACCTCTCAAACCATGATTTTACATGCTTTCTATAAAATAAAAACACAAAAAAATCTTCTCTCAACCCATTAGACCTCTGTTATATTCTGTTCGAGCCTCCCAACCTATTCCCCTAGATAAGAATAACAACCCCTGAGTCATGCCTATACTACACTGCAATGATTAGGTGCACTGCCTAGGGAGTTGTAAAACTTCTTGTTGAAGTCTAACGACAACCGCATCAAGTTTTTGGCGCAGCTTCCGAGGAATAGTTAGGGTTCGACCATTATTTAACTTAGGACTACTCGCTTGATTCCTATCAAGTAAGATTTTTTTTTCAGTATATGAGCTTTCTCGTAGTCTATCTTTTCTTTGTGTTATTTGTTTCGCAATCCATTTTCGTTGACCTCCATGGGAGACGAAAATCCTATCCGTACTCTTGGAGATTACTCCAAACCTAGCCACGAGGGCTACAGGAATATTGAGCTCCCCGAAGGGAACAATGTGGTGCCTCTTCGATTCGACACCATCTGGTTGGTGCAAAACGGATGCTTATTCTACGGCATTTGATCTGAGGATCCAAACCAACACGTTATGAATTTTCTAAAACTAGTGGACTCACTTGACCTTAACGGTGACAATAGGGAAAGAATGTGCCTGCGTTTATTTCTATTTCCCTCTGCGATCAAGCTAGCAATTGGCTTGAACGTCTTCCAGCGGGATCCATCTCCACATGGGAGGATCTTACTACTCGTTTCCTTGCTCAATTCTTTCCACCGGGAAGGACTGCGAAACTTCGTAATGACATCCTTATGTTCTCACAACAACAAGGAGAGTCTATCTCTGAAGCATGGACTCGTTTCAAGGATTTACTCCAAAAAGTCTCTCATCATGGCATTGATCTTTGCTCCAAGTCCAAATATTTTATGACCATGTCAATTCCACCACAAGATGAACCATCGATCAATCAGCCAGTGGTAAGCTTCATAACAGAAATGCCAAAGAATCCTGGGCACTATTATTTAACTTAGGACTACTCGCTTGATTCCTATCAAGTAAGAATTTTTTTTCAGTATATGAGCTTTCTCGTAGTCTATCTTTTCTTTGTGTTATTTGTTTCGCAATCCATTTTCGTTGACCTCCATGGGAGACGAAAATCCTATCCGTACTCTTGGAGATTACTCCAAACCTAGCCACGAGGGCTACAGGAATATTGAGCTCCCCGAAGGGAACAATGTTGTGCCTCTTCGATCCGACACCATTAGGTTGGTGCAAAACGGATGCTCATTCCACGGCCTTCGATCCAAGGATCCTAACCAACACCTTATGGATTTTCTAAAACTTGTGGACTCACTTGACCTTAACGGTGACAATAGGGAAAGAACGTGCCTGCGTTTATTTTTATTTTCCCTCTGCTATCAAGCTAGCAATTGGCTTGAACGTCTTCCAGCAGGATCCATCTCCACATTGGAGGATCTTACTACTCGTTTCCTTGCTCATTTCTTTCCACCGGGAAGGACTACGAAACTTCGTAATGACATCCTTATGTTCTCACAACAACAAGGAGAGTCTCTCTTTGAAGCATGGACTCGTTTCAAGGATTTACTCCAAAAAGTCTCTCATCATGGCATCGATCTTTGCTCCAAGTCCAAATCTTTTATGACCATGTCAATCCCACCATAAGACAAACCATCGATCAATCGGTCGGTGGTAAGCTTTGTGACAAAAACGCCAAAGAATCCTGGGCACTATTAGAGGAGCTTGCCCTCTATGAAAATGAAAGTTGGAAGGACCCAGGGGACTTCGCTAGGCCAGTCAAGGCAATCTCTTAGCCTCAAGATGTCCCGAGTACATCTAATGCTTGATGGAAGCTCATCTTGCTCCTAAGCAACATGTTCAAGTGAACAAAATCACTTCTTTATGTGAGATCTGTAATGGTCCCTACGACACTCAGTACTGCATGGAAAATCTCGAGCAAGCTTTTGTTGATTACGCGTCCTCGCGTACCGACGAAGCAGGAGGCAAGTGGTACACTTTCAAACCCGAGCAAAACAATCTTGGTGACACCTACAATCCGTCATGGAAAAGTCACCCAAACCTTAGGTGGAGACAACCTCAAAATTCCCAAAAAAAATCAAACCCACCTAACTGGTTTCAACCCAACGGTTCGATCCCGAACCGCTCCTTCAACAATAAATTCTTAAAATTTTAATAGTCAATCAAATCTCGAAGGATTGGTGTCTAACTTCATGGCATCTTAAGTCGCTAGATTATCTAAGTTTGAAGCCGATTTCAAACAACAATAAAGCGAGATGACCAATAAAATCGACACAGTCTTGAAGGCCATCACCGATCGAATAACACGAATACTCCCAAGTGACACGGTTAAGAACCTGAAACTGAATGTTAATTCTTCCTCTCCAGTTTTGTCTGCTCGTTCTTACCTAATGGAAGATCCTCAATGCTCATCTCGTATCCATAGTTTGATCAATGCCATTACGATATGTCCCAAGCAACCAAACAAATCTTGTGATAACAAGTTAGAAGAAGAAAAGGAAGAGAAGGGCAAACCAGAAAACATCGACATAAACCCACCCTCACCACCTAATCTAAGAATCTCACTCATCACAGAAAAAGTTCATAAACTCAATTCATTCCTAGAATCTTTCATCTTGGTTCCCCAATCACCCGATACAAAGTTTGTTTGCATAAAGGAGGATGATGGAGACGTAATGTTTATTGAGATAATCAAGAAGTATGATGATTCTCGTGAAGAAGAACTTGAAGAAGATGAGAATGTGATGGCAGGAGAGATGGGAGTAGAGTACTTTTACATATTCCTAACTAGGAGCGAACTAGAATACCATAAGTACATAATGAGTGGCCCAATTCCATCCCTGTTTTTAAGAAACCCAATCATTATAGGAGGAAGCTTATCAAACCTGAAAATATCATGCAACATAGGACATGTACATGTGGAAAAAGCCTACATAGATCTCAACTCCCCTCTGAACATTATGAACTGAATGATGTATGATTGGATCATAAGAAGAAAACTTGACCTTAGGGAAGATCCGAATAAAGGAGTGAGCAATTTCACTGGAAGAGTTAAAGGAATGCATATCTTCATAGGAAACTTCACTTATGTTTCAAACTTCATGAATGTTGAGGATATTAGTTCAATCATAGACCCCAGGCTATCATAAGTAGTTTTAGGAAAGCCTTTTATTAAAGTATCCAATATGACTCATGACTTATCATTGGGATTGGTGAGATTCACGAATGGGGTTAAAGAAAATTGCCTATAAGATGTCCCATAAGGTAGAGCAATATAACTCACTATCAGATTTGGAGAAAGAATATACAAAATCTGTCTACTTTAGGAACGAGGAAGATAAGAGAAGAGGAGTGAACTGTATAATAAGCAAGATATTAGGGTTCTATAAGGAATGTTTAGAGCTTGGACCAGAATACTTAACTGGACTTGAGGACGAAGGAGAAGTCACGTAAGGACGTGTGACATCGAGTCTAACTACAAGACTCATAAATAAAGAAAAGCGCTTTTTGGGAGGTAACCCAATATTTATTTTTCCCGCATTTAGGAGTGTCTTGTGTTTTAATTCTTCTCGTTTATTCTTTTATGATTGAATTATTTTGTAATCATGCTTTGTTTTGTTTTTAACTTCATCTTATTTACAATCAAAGGTATTTTGCATCAAATAAGTATAGGGGAAAATATCAGGTTTATAAGAACCAATTCAAACATATAAAATAAATTGTTTAGATTAATTCGCATCAGTTTCGAGTCATATGATTGTAATGATTAATTTCCAAGTTTTATGTAGTATTTTCTACAGGAAACAACTAATAAGATTACATGCAGGAAAATTTTCCTAAAAAACGAATGGAAAGTTTTCACAGTATGTGGAGACATCGTCAGAAAATAGTGCGACGCCGTCTGGATTGTCAAGCGACTGCGTCAGGATTTTTCCTGACAGCGTCAAACCCCTAGACATGTGAAAATTTGAACTTTTTCTATTATTTTTGAAAAATAATTTTGCACAATCTCTAAAATTTATATTTTTCTTATAAACCAACAGAAACATATAATTATATCATCACTTTCATCCTTTCTTTACTGCTTTCATATAGTCAGCCCTAAAAGTTTCGTTGTATATATGATATCCCGCCGATTTTACGCCAGGTGTAGTTGTCTTGTTTTTCATTTACATGTTATATTTGATGAGAAGAAACTTGGAAGTTCTTAGGAAGTTTCCAAATGATGATTCTTGGAGGACGATTTAACCAGTTATCGCATGTTTCTTCTCCATTATTGAGCAAACCAGGGGAGTACTAGTTTCTTTTACTTGTTTTGTTTTCCCTTTATTCGTTTTTACGGGTACTTTTAACAAAATTAGGGACAATGTTCAACTTAAGTGTAGGGGATAAATAATCCTTAGATACTATTCCTTCAATTTCCATTTTCTATGTCCTTAAAATGATGGGTAATATACCGAAACATAGCGTAAAAGGTAATTTTAACCAAAATTTAAAAAAAATTTGTGACACATACCGACGAAAACCAAGTATTAATAGCATCTCATGGATAGGAATTTAAATGACAATCACAAAAACTCTCATAGTTCCACCCTAAAAAATGTGAGGTTCGCCTTTAGATCTTTAGTCATTCGGGTATCCATTTCTGATATCCAAGATAGTTTATACCTTTAGCTTTCTCGAGTTAAGGTTCGAATGCATTCATACGTGTCTATACCATCATTATGGATGTGTACGTATGGTCTTTGTCACCTTTTCTGGAGCATTGGTATCGGTACTAAATTATATGAGTGTACCGGTAGTGTATTAAATTCTAGAACTTGTTTTTGTGATGCATCCCGAGACCGCATAGTAAGAATTGGGATTTTCTAAATGATAAGAGGTACTAGGATTAACTTATGTTTTAAACCTGTAACTGTTATGATTGTCACATCGACTATATAACTATCCCACACCCGTGCTTCACACTCATTTATAGTGTAAGACCCCCTAGTAAAACCCTCCGAGCCTATCTTTTTCATGGCTCACCTAATTTTCTGGTTAAGCCAAACTATTAATGAAGAGCGTTGTTAACCCCTGAACTAATTGTTACACCCAAATTGCCTTAGCCTACCTTGTATGTACTCACTTTTAGTACATTATTGTTTTAACACAATTTAATTATTTGAGTACACGGTTGCTAAGTCCTTATCCTTGTAAATACAGTTTTGGGATGATTGGGATTCATGGTAGTATTCATTTTATGAAGAACTAAGGAAGAAGTAATTTATTACCCCCAATAGAGCTCGATAAGCTCCATGTTATGTTGATCCACCTCAATTCAGGTCATTAGTTACATCATAATTATTCTAAAACTCAAGTGTAGGGGTGTTTCTATAAACCCTAAGTGATTTATTATTGTTATTAAAAAAGAAAAAAGAAAAAGAAAAGAGATTGATGTAGAGTTGTGTAGAGTTTATACATCTTTGTCCGAGTCTTTGGCTTAGCAACCCAATCAGCATGTATTCATATCAATAATTAGCTAACCTTTTCACCCTAAATTCACCCAAAAAGCCACCCCAGATATATCTCATCCGTTTCTGTTTCCATTAATGTTATCTTACACCTACACATCATAACCCTTTAAAAGACATATTTGATTGTAATGACTAGTACTTGCGCGTAAGCGGTGGAGGTTTGATCCTTTACCAAGCCTATGGTAATTTATATGCCATGACGGGTAATGAGTGTTATTTTCCGTGCTTTTAATTACGAGGTCTAGGAGGTTGTGTCGTAAACTGATTTTAAAGAGTAGGTTAAATTCCCCTAATATTGCTATTGTCTAGGAAGAAAACCCCATTTGCTTGAGGACAAGCAAATCCCAAGTGTAGGGGTATTTAATGAGGTGTCATTTTATACACTTTTTCAGGGTCATTTAACCCCCTAAATCATGCAAATATGCCCAAATTATGTGTTTAATCTTTTGTTTTTGTGTTTTTAGCATTTGGATGGCTTTTGGTGGAAATACACGTGACTTGGGCTCAATTAGAGAAGAAACAGACAAAACTACGACTCTACACCAACTATCTTAAAGAAAAGCATACAGTGCGTGGAGACGGCATCGCCAATTACAAGCGACGGTGTCAAAGTTAT
Organism: Tanacetum coccineum; assembly: GCA_026074375.1. NCBI lineage: Eukaryota > Viridiplantae > Streptophyta > Magnoliopsida > Asterales > Asteraceae > Tanacetum > Tanacetum coccineum. The sequence continues at coordinate 30,180 of BQNB010007575.1, forward strand.
CAAGGGACGACGTCATGGAATTCTAGACGGCGTCAGAATGAAGCTGACTTAAAGAAATCCTAGAAGACCATTGCGGTATGACGGCGTTAGGAACATAAAGTGACGCCGTCGCGTTTGATTTCTTATATATACAAATCCGTTTTAGGGTTTTAAGGGGGTGTAACTTTGTGTAACTTTTGGGAGACAAACCCTAATTTTAGAAGACAATTTTAGCAGCCTTTGGGCTTAATTTTAGGGTGTCAAAACACTTTTGTAACAACCTCAACTGCATGATTTAATCAAGTGAAGTTCATTTATCCCTTATCACTTAATATGTTTATGTGTTTTGTGATATATTCTTGTTCTTCTTATTTATTTGCCATGCAAGGCTAGATCTATTAGTATTTACTTTTGATTGTGTGAAACTTAGATTGTAGATCCTTTGTTGCTTCTTGTTATGGATGTGCGCGTTAGGATTTAGAAGGACTGGTTTTATATAAGTATGAATGAATTGAAATTTGTTGTTGAAAAAAGTGAATATTTTATCGTTGCACGTGTTGTTTTATCATATGGTATCCTTTAAATCAAACATGTCTCATGTTCCTTCTAATATTTAGTGGTTTGATTCTGGTGCTACTACTCATGTTTTTTTTGGGTAAAGGGTGTTACCCTAGTAAATATATTAACCAAAAAAATTGTTAGGTACATATTGAATGTGGCTGAAGTACCACATTAACCTTAAGCAAAATTGCTTGATACACTAGTGTAGTATCGTGAATGAAAGTTCTACTTTCTTTTGCCAAAAATGTTTGGGTAATATATTACAAAGATTAGTGAAGAACAAGATTCTACCAAATCAAGACTTCACTTATTTTGGCTTATGTGTGGAATGCATTATGGGTAAGCAAACCAAACATAGAAAGAAACATACCACAAGAAGCAGCGATCTCCTTGAAATTATACACGCTGATATTTGTGGACCATTTGATACTTCATCCTTCACTAGAGAAAAATATTTCATCACCTTCATAGATGATTTTTCACGTTACAGGTATGTCTATTTGCTTCATGAAAAATCTCAATCTATAAATTCCCTCAAGGTGATTGTAAATGAGGTTGAGAGGCAACTAGACAGAATATAAAAATTATAACATTAGAGAGAGGAGGTGAATATTAAGGCATGTATGATGAATCTGGACAGTGTCTTGGTCCCATTGCAAAGTTCCTCGGATGTCGTGACATATGTGCTCAATATACTATGCCAGGCCACCACAACAAAATGGTATGGCAGAAAGGCGAAATTGGACATTAATGGAGATGGTTAGGAGCATGATAAGTAAATCTTCTTTACCCAAAATTTTATGGATATATGCACTTAGAAACGCAGTGTATCTGTAAAATAGGGTTCCTAGTAAGTCAGTTCCAAAAACTCCTTTTAAGTTATGGATTGGAAGGAAACCTATTCTGAGACACCTGTATTGAATAAAAGATTTGACATATCTTCTATGATTAGAAGATATGTCAAATATTCTAATCAATAACCTGCATGTTTAGGGTTCTCCAGAAGAGGCACAAGTTTACAATCCACAAGAAAATAAATTAGATTCTCAAACCGTCAGTGGTTACTTTATTGGTTACCTAGAGAATTCCACAGGGTATGGGTTTTATTTTCCAAACTACAGTTCTAGAATTATTGAAACAACCAATGCCAAATTTCTGGAAAATGGTGAAGTTAGTAGGAGTGTTAAATATTAAGTTATGGATATTAACGAAATAATGGATGATGATCTATCACCCAAGAATGTTCCAAAATCTACAGCTACACTAGATGATGTTCCTGTATTTCAAAATCAAGAACAACATTTGAATAATAAACAAACACCCCATGAAGAAAACAACTTGTAACACCCCCAAAATGGGTCGCAGCGGAATAAGGATCCGGGGCGTGTTATTTCAAGATCAACAGCACAAGATATATATAAGAACGACACAAAAGTCGTTTAAATTGATACATTAGATTTAATTATAAGACATAATACAAAAGCATAAAGCTTTACTTGTTCCTTGTTTAATATTACAAAAGACAATAATACATTTCCCAAAATATGATGCACATAAATCTTTAAGTGTGCAATCCAAAATGTAATCCAATGCATCCTTGGCACCTCGTGCCTATTGACCTTCTGAAAACATTGCTTAAAACGTCAACAAAAATGTTGGTGAATTCATAGGTTTATGTATTTAAATTATGCAATTTAGGTGTAACATTTAGTGGGGTGTAAAGGAATGTTCTTCAATAATATTCCGTGATTCTTCTCGTTTACTCTTTTATGATTGAATTATTTTGTAATCATGCTTTGTTTTGTTTTTAACTTCATCTTATTACAATCAAAGGTATTTTGCATCAAATAAGTATAGGGGAAAATATCAGGTTTATAAGAACCAATTCAAACATATAAAATAAATTGTTTAGATTAATTCGCATCAGTTTCGAGTCATATGATTGTAATGATTAATTTCCAAGTTTTATGTAGTATTTTCTACAGGAAACAACTAATAAGATTACATGCAGGAAAATTTTCCTAAAAAACGAATGGAAAGTTTTCACAGTATGTGGAGACATCGTCAGAAAATAGTGTGACGTCGTCTGGATTGTCAAGCGACTGCGTCAGGATTTTTCCTGACAGCGTCAAACCCCTAGACATGTGAAAATTTGAACTTTTTCTATTATTTTTGAAAAATAATTTTGCACAATCTCTAAAATTTGTATTTTTCTTATAAACCTACAGAAACCTATAATTATATCATCACTTTCATCCTTTCTTTACTGCTTTCATAGAGTCAACCCTAAAAGTTTCGTTGTATATATGATATCCCGCCGATTTTACGCCAGGTGTAGTTGTCTTGTTTTTCATTTACATGTTATATTTGATGAGAAGAAGCTTGAAAGTTCTTAGGAAGTTTCCAAATGACGATTCTTGGAGGACGATTTAACCAGTTATCGCATGTTTCTTCTCTATTATTAACCAAACCAGGGGAGTACTAGTTTCTTTCACTTGTTTTCTTTTCCCTTTATTCGTTTTTACGGGTACTTTTAAGAAAATTAGGGACAATGTTCAACTTAAGTGTAGGGGATAAATAATCCTTAGAAACTATTCCTTCAATTTCCATTTTCTCTGTCCTTAAAATGATGGGTAATATACCGAAACATAGCGTAAAAGGTAATTTTAACCAAAATTTAAAAAAATTATGACACATACCGACGAAAACCAAGTATTAATATCATCTCATGGATAGGAATTTATATGACTATCACAAAAACTCTCATAATTCCACCCTAAAAAATGTGAGGTTCGCCTTTAGATCTTTAGTAATTCGGGTATCCATTTCTGATACCCAAGATAGTTTATACCTTTAGCTTTCTCGAGTTAAGGTTCGAATGCAGTCATACATGTTTATTCCATCATTATGGATGTGTACGTATGGTCTTTGTCGCCTTTTTTGGAGCATTGGTATCGGTACTAAATTATATGAGTGTAGGGGGGGGGCTGGGGGGGGGGGGGGGGGGGAAAAAAAAAAGAACATAAAAAAAAAAAAAAAAAGAAATTAAAAAAATAGAAATTTATGTTAATGGGGGGGGGGGGGGGGTGTCACAAGGGGGGGGGGGGGGGGGGGGGGGGGGGGGGGGGGGGGGTGGTATTAAATGATAAACTTGTTTTTTTGTGAGCATCCTGAACAAGATAGTAAGAATTGGGATTTTCTAAATGATAAGAGGTACTAGGATTAACTTATGTTTTAAACCTGTAACTGTTATGATTGTCACATCGACTATATAACTATCCCACACCCGTGCTTCGCACTCATTTTTAATGTAAGACCCCTTAGTGAAACCCTCCGAGCCTATCTTTTTCATGGTTCACCTAACTTTCTGGTTAAGCCAAACTATTAATGAAGAGCATTGTTAACCCCTGAACTAATTGTTACACCCAAATTGCCTTAGCCTACCTTGTATGTACTCACTTTTAGTACATTATTGTTTTAACCCAATTTAATTATTTGAGTACACAGTTGCTAAGTCCTTATCCTTGTAAATACAGTTTGGGGACGATTGGGATTCATGGTAGTATTCATTTTATGAAGAACTAGGGAAGAAGTAATTTATTACCCCCAATAGAGCTTGATAAGCTCCATGTTATGTTGATCCATTTCAATTCAGGTCATTAGTTAGGGGTGTTTCTAAAACTCAAGTGTAAGGGTGTTTCTATAAACCCTAAGTTAGAGTTGTGTAGAGTTTGTATATCTTTATCCGAGTCTTTGGCTTAGCAACCCAATCAGCGTGTATTCATATAAATAATTAGCTAACCCTTTCACTCTAAATTCACCCAAAAAGCCACCCCAAATATATCTCATCCATTTATGTTTCCATTAATGATATCTTACACCTACACATCACAACCCTTTAAAAGACACATTTGATAGTAATGACTAGTACTTGCGCGTAAGCGGTGGAGGTTTGATCCTTTACCAAGCCTATGGTAATTTATATGCCATGACAGGTAATGAGTGTTATTTTCCCGTTTCCCCAAATTGTTATAATTTATTATACACCCGAGAGAAAAGAGAATCCCAAGCACTTATGTGAGGTGCTAGTGTATACTTTTCGTGCTTTTAATTACGAGGTCTAGGAGGTTGTGTCATAAACTGATTTTAAAGAGTAAGTTAAATGCCCTTAATATTGCTATTGTCTAGGAAGAAAACCCCATTTGCTTAAGGACAAGCAAATCCTAAGTGTAGGGGTATTTGATGAGGTGTCATTTTATACACTTTTTCAGGGTCATTTAACCCCCTAAATCATGCAAATATGCCCAAATTATGTGTTTAATCTTTTGTTTTTGTGTTTTTAGCATTTGGATGGCTTTTGGAGGAAATACCCGTAACTTGGGCTCAATTAGAGAAGAAACAGACAAGACTACGACTCTACATCAACTATCTTGAATAAAAGCATACAGTGCGTGGAGACGGCATTGCCAATTTCAAGCGACGGCATTAGAGTTATCAAGGGACAACGTCATGGAATTCTAGACGGCGTCAGAATGAAGCTGACTTAAAGAAATCCTAGAAGACCATTGCGGCATGACGGCGTTAGGAACATAAAGCGACGCTGTCGCGTTTGATTTCTTATATATACAAATCTGTTTTAGGGTTTTAAGGGGGTGTAACTTTGTGTAACTTTTGGGAGATAAACCCTAGTTTTAGAAGATGATTTTAGCAGCCTTTGGGCTCGTTTTTAGGGGGTCAAAACCCTCTTGTAACAGCCTTAACTGCATGATTTAATCAAGTGAAGTTCATTTATCCCTTATCACTTAATATGTCTATGTGTTTTGTGATATATTCTTGTTCTTATTATTTATTTGCCATGCAAGGCTAGATCTATTAGTATAATATAACTTTTGATACATGAAACTTTAGATTGTAGATCTTTTATGTTTCTTCTTGGTTATGTATGTACACGTTAGGATTTAAAAGTACTGGTTATATATTATTATAAAGTGAAAGTTGAATTTGTTGTTGAAAAAAGTAAATATTTTATTGTTGCACGCGTTGTTTTATCATATGGTATCCTTTAAATCAAACTTGTCTCAAGTTCCTTCTAATATTTGGTGGTTTGATTATGGTGCTACTACTCATGTTTTTCTTGGGTAAAGGGTGTTACCCTAGTAAATATATTAACCAAAAAAATTGTTAGGTACAAATTGAATGTGGCTGAAGTACCACATTAACCTTAAGCAAAATTGCTTGATAAACTAGTGTAGTATCGTGAATGAAAGTTCTGCTTTCTTATGCCATAAATGTTTGGGTAATATATCTAAAGATATATTACAAAGATTGGTGAAGAACGAGATTCTACCAAATCAAGACTTCACTGATTTTGGCTTATGTGTGGAATGGATTATGGGTAAGCAAACCAAACATAGCAAGAAACATACCACAAGAAGCAGCGATCTCCTTGAAATTATACAGGCTGATATTTGTGGACCATTTGATACTCCATCCTTCACTAGAGAAGAATATTTCATCACCTTCATAGATGATTTTTCACGATACGGGTATGTCTATTTGCTTCATGAAAAATCTCAATCTATAAATTCCCTCAAGGTGATTGTAAATGAGGTTGAGAGGCAACTAGACAGAATAGTGAAAATTGTAACATTAGATAGAGGAGGTGAATATTAAGGCATGTATGATGAATCTGGACAGTGTCTTGGTCCCATTTCAAAGTTCCTCGAATGTCACGACATATATGCTCAATATACTATGCCAGGTCACCACAACAAAATGGTGTGGCAAAAACACGAAATAGGACATAAATAGAGATGGTTATGAGCATGATAAGTAAATCTTCTTTACCCAAAATTTTATGGATATATGCACTTAGAACCGTAATGTATCTGTAAAATAGGGTTCCTAGTAAGTCAGTTCCAAAAACTCCTTTTAAGTTATGGATTGGAAGGAAACCTATTCTGAGACACCTGTATTGAATAAAAGATTTGACATATCTTCTATGATTAGAAGATATGTAAAATATTCTAATCAATAACCTGCATGTTTAGGGTTCTCCAGAAGAGGCACAAGTTTACAATCCACAAGAAAATAAATTAGATTCTCAAACCGTTAGTGGTTACTTTATTGGTTACCTAGAGAATTCCAAAGGGTATGGGTTTTATTTTCCAAACTACAGTTCTAGAATTATTAAAACAACCAATGCCAAATTTCTGGAAAATGGTGAAGTTAGTAGGAGTGTTGAAAATTAAGTTATGGATATTAACGAAATAATGGATGATGATCTATCACCCAAGAATGTTCCTAAATCCATAGCTACACTAGATGATGTTCCTGTATTTCAAAATCAAGAACAACATTTAAATAATAAACAAACACCCCATGAAGAAAACAACTTGTAACACCCCCAAAATGGGTCGCAGCGGAATAAGGATCCGGGGCGTGTTATTTCAAGATCAACAGCATAAGATATATATAAGAACGACACAAAAGTCGTTTAAATTGATACATTGGATTTAATTATAAGACATAATACAAAAGCATAAAGCTTTACTTGTTCCTTGTTTAATATTACAAAAGACAATAATACATTTCCCAAAATATGATGCACATAAATCTTTAAGTGTGCAATCCAAAATGTAATCCAATGCATCCTTGGCACCTCGTGCCTATGACCTTCTGAAACATTGCTTAAAACGTCAACAAAATGTTGGTGAATTCATAGGTTTTTTAGTGTTCGTTTTAATGGTTTCAAAGGTTTAACTATTGCATGGATTTGTTACAATACAAAGTTTTAAAATCTGTTTATAGGTTTCATCGTGTTTGCTCTCTGAAAGTACATTATTCAAAAGCTTCTCAAGCTACTGATATGGGCTATTTGTTTGCCCAATATGCAGTTTTTTCCCAATTTCTGTCTTAATGTAAATTTTTTTGTATGTTAGTTTTAGGCTAAGAAGGCTAATGGAAATAGAAATGGGTCTCAAACTGAAGACTCTTTGTAAGTTCACAAATACACTACTTCCACATTAGTGAAAGTTTAGAAGTGTATGAACTAATCATGATGGAATTTTTGAATTTGTTTTGTGGCAAAGCAAGATGCACTAGATTAATGATCAGTTAGCAAATGTCATATCATAATGCTTTAAATTAACCAAATGACAAACATTATAACAAATGAACCGTCAATAATTTTGACACTTTAGTCAATGGAATTTCAGTTATATCAGTACCTTTTCATTTATAGGGGTATTAATGCATGAAAACTGGGAGTCGGTAGAAATTTTGACACTTTAATGTATCTATTTATATTACGTCACGTATTCTCCTAAAATATAGAACCACATGAAGCTAGCCCGTCCATCGGACGGGTCATGAAGCTAGTATACATATTATTGCAAAAAGTTACCTTGTCGCAGCCATAAGCAACCATATCCGAGTCGTCGGATATAACAACATCAATAAGTTCGTTGTTTTGCATAAGTGCTAACTGTGCATCAGCTTCATTAGGTGAAACTACAAACTGGAGAATATGTTGTAAGTAGAATTTCAATTTATTAAACACAGGGAATTCTTACGGAAGGAGGAGCTATTACCTTAATGACTTCGTGCACCATTTCGGGTGTTTTCTGTAACCTATAATTCACTCTCAGCACGGAATCTTTTTCCGATCTTATCTTAATGTATAGCTTTTCTTATATGCTACTCCCTTTCTCTGTGGTTAAAAATCAATTGTAATATCTTTGTTCAAAACCTTTAATAATCCATGTCTATAGGCTAGTCTAATATAAATAAACTGAAAATATATACTTCTTGCGGGAGTCTGATTCGCCACCCTTGGCCCGAATAGGGGCCTCATAAAAAACGACGATGGGGATAATGTTGTATCTTTTTAGCAACTTCTTTTATAAACTTTAATTATCGTAAACGTCGTAGTTTATTCGTTATAGTTCCGTTTTTAGCGATTCTTTCGAGTAACGGATTCGTAAATTAAAAGTTATAACATATTTAGAGGTTTTAAAACTACTTAGTTTTGTTAATGAAATAGTAACTTTTTATAAAAATAGTTTTATAAAAGTATTTATAGTCGTAAACTCGTAATTAACGTATCTTTTTCGTTATAAATCGGTTTTTCGAGTTTCTTATCATTTTGGAATCGTCATGAGGCGTATTATTTTTATATAATGTCAAAACCTACTGTCTAAGTGTCGAAATTATACACCCCTTTATTATCCAAGTGTATACTTTTTATAAAAAGCTTATTTTATGTATTTTTCAACTAGTAGTTTATTATAGAAACCCTAATAACTATATGTAACCTATGTGATACTTATATTAATGTCCAAGATCATCCATAGTCCTTATAAATTCATTGTAACAAGTTTAACAATTTACTTTCCATTACTTTCATATGTGAAGATTAAGAAACCTTATAAAACCCTAATTTAACCTAAACATGTTTATACTTAAACCATATGTTAACATACTTTTACATTCATTTTTCCATGATATATATAACCATATGACATAAGAATAAGTGCATAAAATTCTATAAACATAAGTGAAAACTCATTTTACATAATTAAAAGTCTCTTTAGTGGTTGTATTTAGCCATAATTAACATATAACACATAAAATCATAATAAATAAAAGTATGAAGGAATTAGGAAGACCTTAGGGATGATGTATGAGATGTGAAATGAATGCTAAACCCGTGTTTAGACTCAAAACCAAAGCTTACAAGCTTATAAACCCTAGATTAGGTTTGAAACCCTAATCTTGCAATAACTTGTTAAAACCCTTTCAAAGCTTAACCAACCCTTCAATTCTTCTTAGAATACTGGATTAAAGTTGTAAGCAACGAATAATGCATGAAGGTTAGCGAAATAGTATATTGATGCTACATGTGGGTACATGCTACATGGTTGGAGACTGCTTTCCTTGATTTTCAAAGGCAGAGGTGGTCACTGATGTTGTTCGAGATGAAACCTTAAAGTGGAATATGACGGACCACTTTTGAGTTTGAAAACAAAACCTTTAGAAACTTTCAACCCGTTAGACGTATTAAATTAATATATAAATACGAGCTCTTATTAGTATATAAATACGAGCTCTTACTAGTAGGCTTAGGTGGTTTTGAAAATTTGGTATCTATCGTGGAATTTCAGCATATCTTAGTGATAGAGCAAAGTGGTCCTCAAAATAGCCATAAAACTTGGTCGCCAAAAGTTCCTTTGTATTATTTCTATCTACATTTTTTTGTAAGTTTTTTTTGCGTGAATTAATAGGGAATTGTAGAGGTCTTTTGAGTATTAGAATTTGGAATCGAAATTATATGTTGGTAGTTATTTAGTAATCAATTCATTTTTTCGGGCTGTACTATCTTTACTAAAAAGTGCTTCGTTCCATTTTTCATCTAGGTACAAGTACGAGAATAATAAACTAATGGATGCTTCCCCTTATCTAGGCTCGCCATTACAACTTAAACTTTATGGTAATGGTAATATCGGGCATGACGCTTCAAAAGGGACTCGATACCATCTGTTTGAAAAACATGTACATTCTTTTCTTTTGTTTTTATAGATGTCATATGCATCGGCAATTTATGATATTTTTTGCTCTGTGTCATCTTTGGGTTTACAGAAGGCACATGTTCGGAAATTTGTGGCTACTGAAGATCAACTCAACAAAGCTGTAGAGGCTAGAAGTACATGCCAAAAGCTTCTCAAGCGTCTATTGGGAAGCAGTGGTATAAGCTTTTTTGGAGGGACCTTACAGAACGTAAGTAGTCTCAGACAGTTGGAGGTAATATAGTAATAATACTACTCCCTCCTTCCCATTTTTATTGTCCACGTTTCCTTTTTGGGATGTCCCAATTTAATTGTCCACTACTAAAAATAGATAGGGAAATTTAATCGAGTTTACGATATTACCCTTGTTTGAAGTTATTATTACAAACTTTAAAGAAGACTTTAATTAATTAGCTAAGGGTAAAACTGTCATTCTGTCAAAAAGTAAGAAAGAGAAAGCAGTAATAAATGCATTTTTCTTAAACTGTGTGTTTTTTGTCAGGGGACAATAATTTTGGGACGGAGGGAGTATAAACTAAAACTTCACACATATTTGCATTTGAGATCAGGTTTATAACAACAACAGTTTTGCATCTTAGTAAGCCTATACACGACAGGTTGGAATTCTGAATTCTGACATATATAATGCCATTTATGTCATCTTTATCCTAGATATATATTAGTTCTAACCATAGCCCTCATATGTAACTAAAACTTGACGTTTTATATATAATAAAACCTGCCTTTAAAAAAACCAACTTAGCAACCAAGTATACAATTTGTTAGCTATAATTAGTAGTTTGGGAAAAACTTATAAAGCAAAAGAGGAAACTGGTAGATTCCCCCCGCAACATGTCATAACTAGGAGGGAATGAGAACGTGTGGCTTTCAAATACTTTTCTTTCGCCCTTAGTAGAAAAAAGGTGAAATGAGTTAATGAGGTTAAAGAGTCCGTAGTACAGTATGATATTCTTGTTGAAGGTAAGGATAAAAGCCTAGAATATATAGAGGTCAAATCAACTTCAGTAACAAAGAAGGGTTTTATATAAGTATGCATGAATTGAAATTTGTTGTTGAAAAAAGTGAATCTTTTATCGTTGCACGCGTTGTTTTATCATATGGTAAATTGCTTATGATTACTACTTACTTATAGAGATCTATCAAGATTATTGTAGTCACGGCAGCTTCAGCTGGCTTTTCATCCGTTGAAGATGTATAATCACATCATAAATACACGCATGGATGCTAATGGTGGTTTGGATGCTAATGCGAAAATCCTGTTTGCTATAAAATACCTTGGACTTTTATAAAGCTTCTATTAAATCAAAAATGAAAACGCACAACGTACAACAAAAATATCAATCTAGTAGGTGAAAAAACCTCATTAACAAGTGCATAAAAATTGTAAAGCTTGAATTTATACATTTAAAAAACGCTAGCGACAATAGAAACATCAAATTAAGAGGTAAAAAGTATACAAGACTTGTAATGTTTGGATTTTTTACTAAAAAAATGTACAAATCAAACTACCTTGGATTTTTATAAAGCTTTTATTAAATCAACAATGAAAATGAATAAGGTACAACAAAAATATTAATCTAGTAGGTGAAAACCTCAATAATAAGTGCATGAAACTTGTAAAGTTTGAATTTATACATTTAAAAAATGCTAGCGAGAATAGAAACATCAAATTAAGAGGTAAAAAGTATACAAGACTTGTAAAGTTTGGATTTTTTACTAAAAAAATGTACAAATCAAACTACCTAGAAAATTGACAACAAAGCATCAAATTGATAGGTAAAAACTTGCATTAAAAAAATACTTTTTCCTCTTGAGATCAAACTAGGCAGAAACGCACTCCGCACAAGTTTTATAGTCGATTATAACAAATAAATCCAAATCGTTTTAAGATTCTAAGAAATAATGACATCGTTTATATATAATTAAATTATAATATCAAAAAGAAAACTTACAACATATTTTGAAGAGAGTATATGAAGAACCTGAACAAAGTCGAACCTGAAATGGTGCAATAAAGAAGACCGAGTTACGTGTTGGACATGCTTCACCTAAAACAATTCCATGATGGAGCAAGAGTACTGGTGGAATTGATAAATTGCCCGAAATTCTACAAGAATTCTTGTGAGATTGCTAAGATAGTTATGTGTTTTTAATGTCTCGTGGTGTGTTTGAAATGAGAGACTAACTCTCAATTTATAAGAGAAAATTAATGGAAAAAAATTGGTCATAATTAATTAACCAAATTAATTTTACTAATGGCTAGTTAAATTGGTGGTTACATTTGATCAAATAATTACTTTGTATGTAACTCTCATTAATATGTTTAATGACCATCAATTCCCCTTAATATGTTTAATGACGATCAATTGTCATTTTTCTTCATTCCAACTAGCTTCTTTGAGACTCGATATCACATTCACATTAACTCCGTTTTGGACATATAATGGCTCGTTATAGAGCCTAAACATAATAATTATATTCACTAATAATTATCTATGTCCAAAGTTAGTGAAACTTATTTTTTCACTAAAATTTTCCAACACTAAGTACAACATGTCTCTCCTACCGGTACCACCCCAATGTTAATCACCACAATCACCTTCGCCTCTTCCTCCTTTTACACCACCACCACCACCACCTTTTAGTTTCTTAAATCTTCATACACTCCCTTCCTTGGGCCAGCCAAGAGCTAACACATACACGGATTGCAGAAGGAGCAGGAAAAACATCATTTCTACCATTTGTGTAGGTAATCTTTCTTCTAGTACTACATTTCATTACGGGTATGTTTATTTGCATCATGAAAAATCTCAATCTATAAATGCCCTCAAGGTGATTGTAAATGAGGTTGAGAGACAACTAAACAGAATAGTGAAAATTGTAACATTAGATAGAGGAGGTGAATATTAAGGCAAGTATGATGAATCTGGAAAGTGTCTTGGTCCCATTTCAAAGTTCCTCGAATGTCGCGACATATGTGCTTAATATACTATGTCAGGCCACCATAACAAAATGGTGTGGCAGAAAGGCGAAATAGGACATTAATGGAGATGGTTAGGAGCATGATAAGTGTATCTTCTTTACCCACAATTTTATGGATATATGCACTTAGAACCGCAGTGTATCTGTAAAATAGGGTTCCTAGTAAGTCAGTTCCAAAAACTCCTATTGAGTTATGGATTGGAAGGAAACCTATTTTGAGACACCTGTATTGATTAAAAGATTTGACATATCTTCTATGATTAGAAGATATGTCAAATATTCTAATCCATAACCTGCATGTTTGGGGTTGTCCAGAAGAGGCACAAGTTTACAATCCATAAGAAAATAAATAGGATTCTCAAACCATCAGTGGTTACTTTATTGGTTACCTAGAGAAGTCCAAAGGGTATGGGTTTTATTTTCCAAACTATAGTTCCAGAATTATTGAAACAACCAATGCCAAATTTCTGGAAAATGGTGAAGTTAGTGGGAGTGATGAAAATCAAGTTGTGGATATTAACAAAATAATGGATGATGATCTATCACCCAAGAATGTTCCTAAATCCACAGCTACGCTAGATGATGTTCCTATATTTCAAAATCAAGAACAACATTTGAATAATAAACAAACACCCCATGAAGAAAACAACTTGTAACACCCCCAAAATGGGTCGCAGCGGAATAAGGATCCGGGGCGTGTTATTTCAAGATCAACAGCACAAGATATATATAAGAACGACACAAAAGTCGTTTAAATTGATACATTGGATTTAATTATAAGACATAATACAAAAGCATAAAGCTTTACTTGTTCCTTGTTTAATATTACAAAAGACAATAATACATTTCCCAAAATATGATGCACATAAATCTTTAAGTGTGCAATCCAAAATGTAATCCAATGCATCCTTGGCACCTCGTGCCTATTGACCTCCTGAAAACATTGCTTAAAACGTCAACAAAAATGTTGGTGAATTCATAGGTTTATGTATTTAAATTATGCAGGACCGCAAGACTTTCCCGTGATGTTACAACATATGCCAACAATCACAAAACCAGATTACTGTTGCACTAAGCTCATGACACTGAAGCTCAACCTATATTTGCTATTTTAGCAGTTATTTTGCCCGTACAGATGTTGTAACCCGCAACATCCAAGTCCGACATGGTCAACGTTCGTTCCCGGTGATAGCTAATCACCCAAACGGGGAGGTTAATCCCAATAGATCTATTTATAACATTCGCGCTCACATAATGCAATTAACAACTACATCTATGCAATTGACAGTTCATGATAATGGGCTCAGGAGGGTTATCGCTACTTAGGCAAACACATAATCAATATACTTTAAACACTTGCGTCCAATTTATAAAACAAAGCATGTTTTCACCCCAAATAATAGTAAATCAGTAAAACTGTAAAAAGTGGGGCTATGAACTCACCTTGAGTACTGATAGTCCAAATAACACAGATAAAACGTCACGCAAAACGTTTAGATGCAACCTATTTAAATTAAGGTCGTATAAGTACCGAGTACTTTAATTAATAACATTGAATATAATCTTATAGTTGTTACATCGTACTATCGTTCGGGCTATCATAATTAAAGAGGTCATGACATGACGTACGAGGAGTTAGGACACTTTAAATCGTAAATCCAACAACTCGTCGATACGCCATCCGAAGAGGCCTCATTATGAAACTCCCTAGTATTATAGCACTTTGATAACCACTCAATATTCTATATAGCATAATCACCGACTAATCGTTTTAGTAAAATAATATTTATAAAGTGAAAACGTTTATAAATATACTTTTCGTAAAAATGACCTAATTTGGTCGTTTTAAGTCCGTTGCTCGCGTTTCTTACGTCCACGTCTTCGTAGTAAGACGAGTGATCAAAATATTACATTTTCAAGTTTTTGATATTCTGCGATGAATAGTGTTTTTACTGTACCACTTGCCTCCTACTTCGTCGGTACGCGAGGACGCGTAATCAACAAAAGCTTGCTCAGGATTTTCCATGCAGTACTGAGTGTCGTACGGATCATTATAGATCTCGCATGAAGAAGTGATTTTGTTCACTTGAACAGGTTGCTTAGGAGCAAGATGAGCTTCCACAAGCATTGGACTTGATTCTCGAGCTTAATGAGACGGTGGTCGGATGTACTCAGGACAACTTAAGGCAAAGAGATTGCCTTGACCGACTTAGCAAAGTTTCATGGGTCCTTCCAACTTTTGTTGTCATAGAGGGCAAGGTCCTCTAATTGTGCCCAGGATTCTTTGACATTTCTGTCACGAAGCTTACCACCGGCTGATTGATCGATGGTTCGTTTTGTGGCGAGATTGACTTGGTCATAAAATATTTGGACTTGGAGCAAAGATCAATGCCATGATGAGAGACTTTTTGGAGTAAATCCTTGAACCAAAAAAAAAAATGAGTCCATGCTCAGAGAAGACTCTCATTGTTGTTGTGTGAGAACCATAGAAGATGTCATTACCACGTTTCACAAGTCATTCCGGTGGACATAATTTAAGAAAGGAATGAGTAGTAAGCTCCTCCCTATGTAGATATGATCTGTGGAAGCAACGTTCAAGATAATTTTCTCGTTGATCGCTAGGGAATAAAATGAAATTAAGCTTGTATTGACATTCTTTACCTATTGTCACCGTTAAGGTCAAGTGAGTCCACTAGTTTTAGGAAATCCATAACGTGTTGGTTAGGATCCTTGGATCAAAGGCCATAGAATGAGCATCCATTTTGCACCAACCGGATGGTGTCAGATCGAAGAGGGACCACAGTGTTCCCTTCGGGGAGCTCAATATTCCTGTAGCCCTCGTGGCTAGGTTTGGAGTAATCTCCAAGTGTACGGATATGATTTTCGTCTCCCATGAAGGTCAGCGAAAATAGATTGCGAAACAAATAACACAAAAAAAGATAGACTATGAGAAAGCTAATATACTAAAAATAAAATTCTCACTTGATAGGAATCAAGCGAGTAGGCCTAAGTTAAATAATGGTCGAAACCTAATAATCCTAAAGGAAGAAGCAGGCGCCAAAAACTTGATGTGGTTGTCGTTAGACTTCAACAAGAAGTTTTACAACTCCTTAGGCAGTGCACCTAATCATTGCAGTGTAGTATAGGCAAGACTCGGGGGTTGTTATCGTTCTCTAGAGGAATAGGTTAGGAGGCTCAAACAGAATATAACAGAGGTCTAATGGATTGAGAGAATTTTTTTGTGTGCGTTTTTATTTTATAGAAAGCAGGTAAAATCATGGTTTGAGAGGTTGGTTTGTTTTTTATAATTAAATTAAATTATAATCTAAACTACTTTGGTGATAGCATATATGATAAATGATACGTATATACTTAATATGCACTATTCTTAGGTTGCTTCTCTAATCTAGTTGCTTTGTCAACTTGTGATGATTGTAGTACGTATTTCTAAATCATGACGAATTATCCAACAGAACCCGCCGTCTATGTAATATTCCGTTAAGGCAACGCACAAGTAAGGTAGTATGAAGACTATTACAAGGCCTTTAAGAGTACATTACATGCAATTGAAATATCTTAAGAGAGATCAACCAATATTGGGGTAATCGGTAGTTATGAAGAAGTTACCGATGGTATCCTTTCTACACACTTGTGTTTCTCTAGACGTCTATGCTAATTTAATATCTTATGGCTATTTTTCTAAAGCCTAACATGCACATCCATTACAGAAAGCAACATTAAAAGGATCTACAATCTAAGTTTTACGCAATTATAAGTAAATACTAATAGATCTAGCCATGATAGCTAAATAACTAAAGACGAAACAAGATATAACATAAAACATATAGACATATTAAGGGATAAGGGATAAATGAACTTCACTTGATTAAATAATGCAGTTGAGGCTGTTACAAGAGGGTTTTGACAACCTAATAATGATCCTAAAGGCTGCTAAAATCATTCTCTGAAGCTAGGGTTCGTCTCCCAAAAGTTACACCCCCTTAAAACCCTAAAAATGGATTTGTATATATAAGAAATCAAGCGTGACGGCGTCGCTTTATGTTCCCAACGTCGTCGTGCCGCAATGGCCTTCTAGGGTTTCTTTAAGTCATATTCATTCTGACGCCGTCTAGAATTAAATGATGCCGTCCCTTGATAACTCTGATGCCGGCCGCTTGAAAATTGGTGAGTCGTCTCCCCGCATGTTGCTTTTTCTTCAAGATTGTCGGGTGATTAGAGTCGCTTAGTCTTGTCCGTTTCTTCTCAATTGAGCCCAAGTCATGTGGTATTTCCTCCTAAAAGCCATCCAACTGCAAAACACAAAACACCTGCTTCACGCACTAATCTGGCATTATTTGCAATGATTTAAGGGGTTGTAGAACATGACACCTCACTAGAGCACATTCTTCGACTACAGCTACGGCCCGCTTGGATCAAGTTTGTAAAGGGCGATAACATTAGATCTAGAAAGAGTACAAGATAAGTTTTCATAGGAATCCTGAAAACCCACACACTATGGATCGAGAGCAAAGCGGAATACGAAGACCATAGAGCCTTTAATGGCCCCTACGATGGACCGTCACTGGAATTATTATTATATATATATATAGATTAGTTTTAAATGGAGGAAAAGATCACGCTTCATTATGAAAAACGAAATGCAGTTTGACCAATGAAGGAGTTAAGATCTTCTAATAATGAAACCTCGCGTCATGAAAAAAGAGCTGAGAAGTGATAAGATTATAGGAGGAGAATCAGTAAGGCCGTTGTGGACTCCAAGTGCTAAACTTAAAATACTTCTTCATAAACAAAAGCGCTTTTTGTGAGGCAACCTAATATTTATTTTTCCCGCATTTAGGAGTGTCTTATGTTTTAATTCTTTATTGTTTATTCCATTATGTTTGAATCCTTTGTTATCATGCCTTGTTTTGTTTTTAACTTCATCTTATTGACAATAACATGTATTTTGCATCAAATAAGGGTAGGGAAAAAATCCGGTTTATAAGAACCAAATCAAACATATAAAATAAAATGTGTAGGGGATTTTTAAAATTCGGGTCTTGTTTGAGTCATATGATTGTAATGTTTCCTCTCTATTATATGCAGAATTTTCACAGGTAATATCTAATATATTTGGCTGGCAGGAAATTTTTCAAGAAAAACGAAATTGAATTTTTCACAGTACGTGGAGACGGCGTCAGGATTATTCCTGATGGCATCACGTCTCCAGGTCTATGAAAATTCGAACGTTTTCTATTATTTTTGAAAAATAATTTGTACAATATCCAAAATTTGTAATTTTCTTATAAACCTGCAGAAACCTATGATTGTATCATCGCTTTCATCCTATCTTTACTGCTTTCATAGAGTTAACCCTAAAAGTTTCGTTGTATATATCATTATCTCGCCGATTTTACGCCAGGTGTAGTTGTCTTTGTCTTTGATTTACAGGTTATATTTGATGAGAAGAAGCTTGGAAGTTCTTAGGAAGTTTTTTTGTATGATTCTTGGAGGACGATTTAACCAGTTATCGCATGTTTCTTCTCCATTATTGAGCAAACCAGGGGAGTACTAGTTAGATTTACTTGTTATTTTCCCTTTATTTGTTTTACGGGTACTTTCAAGAACATTAGGGACAATGTTCAAAATAAGTATAGTGGAAATAAGCCTTAGAAACTATTCCTTCAATTGTCATTTGCTTATTCCTTAAAATAATGTGTAATAAACCAAAACATAGCGTAAAAGGTAATTTTAACCAAAATTCAAATTTTTTTATGACAGACACCGACGAAAATTGAGTATTAATAGCGTCTCATGGATAGGAAATTTTATGACTAGCACAAAAACCCTCAAAAATTCCACCTAAAAATGTGAGGTTCGCCTTTAGATCTATAGGAATTCAGGTATCTATTATTGATACCCAAGATAGTTTTGCCTTTAGATTGTTTGAGAATAGGTTTCGATATGCAGACATGTGTCTATTCGTCCTGAACGGATTTGTATGTGTGATTTTGTCGCATTTTCTGGAACATTGGTATCGGTTTAAAACTATATGAGTGTACCGGTAGTATATCAAATTCTAGAACTTGTTTTTGTGATGCATCCCGAGACCGCATAGTGAGAATTAGGATTTGCTAAATGATAAGAGGCACTAGGATTAACCCATGTTATAGACATGTATTTGTTATTATGGTCACCTCGACCATATAACTATCCCAACCCTCCAAGCCTATCCTTTTCATGGTTCTTGTAATTTTCATGGTTAATCTGGACTGTTAATGAAGAACATTGTTTACACCCTTGAACCAATTATTACTTCCAAATTGCCTTAGCCTTCTTTGTATATACTCATTTTTAGTACATTATTGTGTTAACCCAAGTTAATTATTTGAGTACATAGTTGATAAGTCCTTATCCTTGTAAATACAGTTTTGGGACGATTAGAATTCATGGTAACTAAAAAAACAATTAACTAAGGGTTACATATGTTTTCACAATAATGCACTAAAAGTGAGTACATGGGGGTAGGCTAAGGCAATTTAGGTGTAACATTTAGTGGGGTGTAAAGGAATGTTCTTCAATAATATTCCGTAATCCACCAAAAAATCAAGAGAACCGTGAAAAGACAGGCACAAAATGGTGTACTAGGGGTATCTTGCATTAAAAATGAGTGCAACAAAGGTGTGGGGTAATTACATGACCAATGAAATCAATGTAATTATAACAAACGTAGGCTAAAAAAGAGAGGGTTAGTCCTAAGTGCCATCATCATGCGTTGTTCATATATAATTGATGCAATCTTGAAGAGACTAAGTGCAAGTTCTAGATAACATTACATGGGAAGACTATCACTCATGAAAAGAAATATAAGACTGATTATGAATGTGTTAGTCAACAAAGGCTCAGAATTCTCACTGGTTTAATCATTTAATTTCTAAGAGCTTATACAGTAAATACAATCCTTAATGAAACTATCGTAGCCAGTGACAACACATAATTGCAAAATGAAAGATATCTCTAAGTGTCGTACACCGTCCAATTCACATACATGAAACAATTTTGGCAAAATATTTATTTTTCGTTCTCTTCTAAGCAAAAAGGTAAATTAGGGAAGCTTGATAAGGTTTTGATCTTCTATATGTAAAACTAAATCTACAAATGCAAACACTATGTACAATTCAAATCAACTAATTTAACCAAAGTTATAAATAAAGGAAGCGGGTTCACCTGATTAAGCAATTATGGTTAGATCTTTAACTCATACTTCTCACGTCCAAATGAGCACAAAACTTTTTAAATAATACGAACAAAATTTTTTAAAATTTCCATAATTTTGCATTTTTAACCCATTTTTAACCATAATTTCCAATTAAAATGTAGTAATACCCTATCTGTAACTTAAAGCAATGCATTGTCCCTAATGCAAACTTCAAGTTGAAATTTAGTTAAAAAATAATGATTTGAAGAAATAAAATGACAATAAAACAAATTTCCTAAAACTCATTTTCTTAGGAATCACAGTTGCATTTAGCTATGCAACAAGCCTTTAAACCCCTTGGTAGGCCGAGTGGACGAGTTGTAGTCTCGTGAGGGTTTATAGTGAACACACCCACAACGTTCGACAAAATAAATAAAATGAAAAAAATAAAGAAAACAAGCACGGGTTGCCTCCTGAGTAGCGCTAAGTTTAACGTCTTCAGCCAGACGAACTTACTTGTTATGCATCCAACGGTTGTTTGATTGAACATTTACCTTTTGAGTTACCAAGATATGATCGCGTTCTTCGGGTCCATGTCACGTTCCCATTTGTTAACACTTTTAAAACACCACCTTCTCTTACATGTGAAAATGTCTATGCTTTGAAACGCGCACACTTTTCTTCCTTTTTCTTCTGTTTGATGCAATGCAGACATGTTTTCTCGAGGTGTCTTACTTGTAACATTAACCAGCTTTGTAGAATTTGACACTTCTTGAAACTTCCTCTTTCCATGACACAAAGAGTGTCTTAATTCACGAACTCCAACTCGTGCTTTCCTATGAACTTCCTTAACAATGATATGGGTGAGTGTACTAAGTGAGGTCTCATCATACCATTCAATAACACACTTCTCATCTTCTATAAATGACACCTTTTTCTTCTTTTTTTGCATCCTTGAAATTTTAGTCATCCTCCCCAACTTGATTGGTCACTACTTTTGTCAATTAGGGTAGATTTAGATTTGTATAGGTGATTTCAAAATCTTACTCAATATAAGATACTAATTCTTCTAATGACTATAAGCACTCCTCTCCCTCTTTCAAAAAAACAAAGAAATACTCATGATCTAGTAATCTTGTATCCATGATTGATGAAAAGATCGGTTCTTGAGAAATTACGAGATGGTATGTTGTATTAGAATCCACAACATCCTCCCCAACTTGAGATGTGACCTGTATATGAAGAGGTTCTTCAAAAGGTGAAACATTGATGTTCCATTCTTCTCTATAATCTCCTATATCTATATTTGATTCAAAATCTGAATACATCGTGATCGTATTGGAACATTCTTCTGCTTCCATGATATCTGCGCGGTTAACCAAGTGATTAACTTGATGCGTAGTATTTTCATTTATCACTTGATGGTTGTTCCCTTGCCGAAGAGAGTGAATCACTTCATCAATACATTCTTTAGTGTTTCATTTTCAGCTTTGGAATGGATGAAGCAAACCGATTAGTTGCTTCCTATTTTCTTCTGAGTTACACTTCATCTTCGTGTTAGACTTGTGGGAATCCATGTCACTCGATGGAAAATTGTCTGGAGAAAAGGGAGTACAAGAGGAAACCAATCAATCATTATCAAAGTCATATTGGGTATGAACCATCGTCATACACATTTGACTCTTACCCTTGTTCTACTTTGCGATATGAGTACGATTCTATGTGGTGTGAGGAATACGAACATATGGAGTATAATAACTCAAATTATTTTCTATCAACCTTAAGAACCATCACATCAACAACCTTATCATATGATCAAGGGCAAAATATCAGTGAGAAAATAGATTGGCATTTAAAGTGGATAGATGAGCAAATCCAAGAAATGAAGCAATGAATGAACAACACATCTATTAGACTGCAAGAGTCTTCTTTAATTCAACACATTGATGAAGTGATTCACTCTCTTCGGCAAGGGAACAACCATCAAGTGATAAATGAAAATACTACGCATCAAGTTAGTCACTTGGTAAACCGCGCAGATATCATGAAAGTAGAAGAATGTTCCAATACGATCATGATGTATTCAGATTTTGAATCAAATATAGATATAGGAGATTATAAAGAAGAATGGAACATCAATGTTTCACCTTTTGAAGAGCCTCTTTATATACCGGTCACATCTCAAGTTGGAAAGGAAGTTGTGGATTCTAATACAACATACCAACCACAATTTCTCAAGAACTGATCTTTTCATCAATCATGGATACAAAATTACTAGATCATGAGGATTTCTTTGTTTTTTCGAAAGAGGGAAAGGAGTGCTTAGATTCATTAGAAGAATTAGTATCTTATATTGAGTAAGATTTGGAAATCACCTATACCGATCTAAATCCACCCTAATTGCCAAAAGTAGTGACCAATCAAGTTGAGGAGGATGACTAAAATTTCAAAGATGCGAAAGAAGAAGAAAAGGTGTCATTTGTAGAAGAAGAGTAGTGTGTTATTGAACGGTATGACGAGACCTCACTTAGTACACTCACCCATATCATTGTTAAGGAAGTTCATAGGAAAGCACGAGTTGGAGTTCGGGAATTAAGACACTCTTTGTGTCATGGAAAGAGGAAGTTTCAAGAAGTGTCAAATTCTACAAACCTGGTTAATGTTACCAGTAAGACACCTCGAGAACAACATGTCCGCATTGCATCAAACCAAAGAAAAAGAAAGAAAAGTGTGCGCGTTTCAAAGCATAGACATTTTTCACATGTAAGAGAAGGTGGTGTTTTAAAAGTGTTAACAAATGGGAACGTGACATGGACCCGAAGAACGCGATCATATCTTGGTAACTCAAAAGGTAAATGTTCAATCAAACCACCGTTGGATGCATAACAAGTACGTTCGTCTGGCTGAAGACGTTAAACTTAGCGCTACTCGGGAGGCAACCCGTGCTTGTTTTCTTTATTTTTTTCATTTTATTTATTTTGTCGAACGTTGTGGGTGTGTTCACTATAAACCCTCACGAGACTACAACTCGTCCACTCGGCCTACCAAGGGGTTTAAAGGCTTGTTGCATAGCTAAATGCAACCGTGATTCCTACGAAAATGAGTTTTAGGAAATTTGTTTTATTGTCATTTTATTTCTTCAAATCATTATTTTTTAACTAAATTTCAACTTGAAGTTTGCATTGGGGACAATGCATTGCTTTAAGTTACGGATAGGGTATTACTACATTTTAATTGGAAATTATGGTTAAAAATGGGTTAAAAATGCGAAATTATGGAAATTTTAAAATTTTTTGTTCGTATTATTTAAAAAGTTTTGTGCTTATTTGGACGTGAGAAGTACGAGTTAAAGATCTAACCATAATTGCTTAATCAGGTGAACCCGCTTCCTTTATTTATAACTTTGGTTAAATTATTTGATTTGAATTGTACATAGTGTTTGCATTTGTAGATTTAGTTTTGCATATAGAAGATCAAAACCTTATCAAGCTTCCCTAATTTACCTTTTTGCTTAGAAGAGAAAGAAAAATAAATATTTTGGGAAAATTGTTTCATGTATGTGAATTGGACGGTGTACGACACTTAGAGATATCTTTCATTTTGCAATTATGTGCTGTTACTGGCTACGATAGTTTCACTAAGGATTGTATTTACTGTATAAGCTCTTAGAAATTGAAGGATTAAACCAGTGAGAATTCTGAGCCTTTGTTGACTAACACATTCATAATCAGTCTTATATTTCTTTTCATGAGTGATAGTCTTCCCATGTAATGTGATCTAGAACTTGCACTTAGTCTCTTCAAGATTGCATCAATTATATATGAACAACGCATAATGATGGCACTTAGGATTAACCCTCTCTTTTTTAGCCTACGTTTGTTATAATTACATTGATTTCATTGGTCATGTAATTACCCCACACCTTTGTTGCACTCATTTTTAATGCAAGATACCCCTAGTACACCATTTTGTGCCTGTCTTTTCGCGGTTCTCTTGATTTTTTGGTGGATTATGGAATATTATTGAAGAACATTCTTTTACACCCCAATAAATGTTACACCCAAATCGCCTTAGCCTACCCTCATGTACTCACTTTTAGTCCATTATTGTGAAAACATATGTAACCCTTAGTTAATTATTTATTTAGTTACATGGTTGCTAAGGCAAGTCATTTATAGTGTATACAGTTTTGGGATGATTAGGACTCATGGTTGTATTATTATTATTATTATTATATGGAGAATTGGGGAAGAACATCAATTTATTACCCCCATGCGCGTTAATGTCTAAGTACTTCAAGTGTTGTAATCCTCTTAATTCGGGTCAATTATAGAAATCCCGTGTATTATGATGTATTATTTCAGCAGATCAAAGATGGCAGGGTAAAAGTGTATGAAAAAAATAAAAACATAGAAGAAAAAAAGAGGAAAAGAAAGAAAAAATATATACGGGCTACCATCCTGCTTATGTTTAAGTCAAGAAAGTGTCGAGAAAAGCAAAGAAATAGTTTATTGTAGAGTTTGTATCGTTATTTGTTATTTGTCGAGTCTTGGATTAGATAATTAACTTGCCACAAGTATAAATATCCCATGTATCTCCTTAAACCGTTTTCCTTGCCCTACACCTTACGTTACAACCCGTTATAAGACCATCTGAGTTGTGAATATGTAATCTTAAGTAGTGGAGAATGAGACTATTTGCAAGCCTATGGAAAATCATCTCTTAAGGAATGACATTGAGTGGAACACATACTCCATTAAACACTTTGAGAGATGAGTGATTATCCTTGTGAGGGCCTTAAATTCTAAGTTGCTTTATTCTCAATGCCTATCATTCACTATTAGTTGCATATGATGGATACTATCTTTGTGCTTGTTATTGTTAGTTTATAGATGATAAATTAATAGATGTGTGTTAGGATCGAACTCAAGATCACGGGATTGCACTCACTACGAGTTAACAATTAATAAATAATATATTTGTTAATTTTACACGTAAACGTTTAACGGTCGTTAAGTATTTAACGGAAAAGACTAACGACCATAAGGGCAAGGACAAGTACATAATTACATAATTGATGTTACATAATGTTACATAATTAATGTTACATAATTAATGAATTGATGTTACACAGTTGATGTTACATAATTAATGAATTGATGTTACATAATTGATGTTGCATAATTAATGAATTGATGTTACTTGTTCAACAAGTATTAGGGTTAGGGTGCCTATATAAACACCCATATAGAGAGGTGAAAAAGTGACAATAATCCCTAAACTCTATCACTCCTTTGTCCTACATTCGACCACATAACCTTGGGTTGATCGGATCGAATCGTTCGTTTAAACGCTATGTGTTATCAAGCTAGTGATTGGTTAACTCGATACATAGCGTGTGTACAAGATCGTGATACAATCTTCCTTTAGATTGTTCTTAGATTGTTTTCGTATAAACCCTAATTAGGGTTCTTGGAGATAATCCCTAAGCAATTTGATTCTTGTTCGGGATAGAATCAAAAGGTATGTAACCCTAATTAGGTTAATTATTCAAACATGTTATTTGATCCTTTTTTTTTGCTTCCGCTATTCTATGCTTTGATGTTATGGTTTAATATAATTGTTATGAAAGTGTAAAACCCTTCAGTTATGTGCTTTGAAGATTCATATGCTTTAAATGATTATTGTTAAATTATTTTTAAATGCTTCCTCGGGACGAGTAAGAGGTAACTTGGAGAGGTTTGATCGGTGCATTTTATGTACACCTCAATATGCATTAATTGCTTAATTATACATTGTTATTATCCTTTATATCAGCTACTTTGAGGTGTTTTGTGATTATGTAGGTTTGCATGAAATGGAGCTAAAATGGCGACTTTGTGAGCTAATGGTGAAAAGACACGGAAAGTGACAAGAATTGAAGTAAATTATAAAAGAGTGAAAGATTTGGACACGTGCAATGTTTTGGTCACAACTTTTTCGTTCGAGCTCCATTTTATGTGATAGAATACCTGAAATTCTAAAGCTAGCTCGTGGTTATATCTGTTAGGAAGTGCTCGACTTCGAGTTTATTTATAAAATAACTTTAACCAAAATCGGCTTGACTTCGAGTTTATTTATAAAATAACTTTAACCAAAATCACAAACACATCTAAGGGCATACTAAGGTCTACAAGAAACCTTACTTACCCAACTTTAACTAAAACTACCAATGATTCCTTGCTTAATGAACAAGTGTGGATACTCAGTTTACCTGAAGTCCTAAAGACCTCCCTTCGAGTCCAATCGAATCTTAACTCAATGAACATTAACTTCTACTAGTTCTTTAGCAAAACCATAGTTTTGCCTACTTTAATTACCTGTAAAGGCACCTGCAAACTCGCCTTTACCAAATACTTCAAATTTTGACACACGAAACGTGTCATGCACACTCTTCAACTCTTTTAGGTAATCTTAACCGATAATCCTTTCAAAAATCTCAAATGGACCTACTTACCTTGGTATCAACTTACCATACTTTTTGAAACATCATACACCCTTCAAACTGAATACTCTAGGTAACACTCGATTACTAGCCTCAAGTCTAACGGTTAAACCTTATACTATCATAATCCTTGAACCAAATTTGGTTCATTCAATCTCGCTGTCTCTAGTTACGGCCCATAAAACGGTAACCTACATTCCTTTCCACACAATGCTTCAAGTGAAGCACATCTCATACTCAAATGATAATCCTCACCTTAGGAAAAAAACTCATCTTACGAAAAGATAAGTATCCCAACTACCTCTAACATCCACCATACACGTCCTAAGCATAGGTAGAAATGGGGTGACTTAGTCAGTCCATTTACTACACCCAATCGTATCGTATCCACTACTCAAACTTGGTAACTTAGCAATAACATCCTTAGTTTTTTTTCCACTTCCACTCGGGTATCTCAGGTCGTAGCAACAATCTTGAAGACCCTTTATACTCAACTTCCATTTCCGCACACGCTAAATACTTACTACCGCAACTAGCTATATCCTTCTTCATACTCAGCCATCGATTAGTTAACCTAAAACCACACAACATTGTATCCGCTCCAGGATGGATAGAATACTTTGTCGTATACACCTCTTCAATAGCCAAGGTCCTTACATCTCTCCAAATGGAGGTCCGAACCTTGTCTAACCAATATGAACCACTCTCCATCTCTTTTCACACTCATTGGTCCAAGCCAATCAACATCTTATGTTAACGCATTCTTTGCTTTGGACATCTTATCTTATGCCACCAACATCCTTTTCTCAAACCTAGATTGGATCATTGTACATCTATCTTGAACTCATTCTTGGCTTCACTCCTTCTTCCTACTCCACGGTACAACATCTACATTTGCCTTTCCCAGATGGTACTTGGCCTCGAAATCAAACTCACTAAATAACATCCATCCATCATCTTTGCCTCATGTTCAATCCTTCCGATTGAAAGTGTGTTGGAGACATTCATGATCCGTATAGATTACTCTCCATGTCTCGTTCACTTAATGTCTCTAGCATTATAAGGAAAAACCTACCATGTTAGCCATGCAATCCTTCATAAGAACCTTTAGTTGTCGCGACGTACAAGCAATCACCTTCTCCCTTTTCTAAGCATGCTTCCAAATCCTTGCTTCGCGCGTCATAATATACTACGAAATCGTCTGCTCCTTCCGGCAATGCCAAGATCGGCTCATTACCCATTTGATTCCTTCCACATCTAGATAGCTTCCTCTTTGCTCCGCTTCCACGTTGTTGGAAAACTTCACGTACATCTTCTCTTCCTTCAGTGACTCCACGATCATCTTCACGTGTGACTCGTACTCCTCCTTAGACTTCGGGTCGGTTTAAAATATCGTCTGTATATATACGTTAACTAGCTTGTCTATATACGGCCATGCACACCCGGTTCTTAACTCCATGAAAACCGCTGGTGCATTGGTTAACCTAAAAGGCATAGCCGTAAACTTCAACGTGTCCATTACGAATCCAAAAAATAGTCTTAGCTACGTCATCCCCGTGCACCCTCCATTGGTGACATCACATACGAATTTTCTATCTCACTCTTCTCGAGATAATCTATGCACATTCCAAACTACCCACCTTTCTTCCTACCAAGCAATACAAATGCTTCCCACAACAAGTTACCATTCGAACCAACCCTCACCTTGCAACTCTTGCAATCATTCGAGACCTCTTGCCTTTCTAAAGATGTCAAACGACACGAGCCTTCGCAAATCGGCATCGCTCCTTGTATTAATTCCATACGAAATCCTATTCTACGACAAGGGGTAAAACCTACTAATTCCTTAGGAACACTTTAAAGGGATCACATACTACAAAGATATCACATAACCTCAACTCATCTTCCTTGGTACTCCTACGAGACCTCATATCCTCTTTAGTTCGTTTTCTCCATGAACGTTAAGCACTCTCCAAATTACCAAGGCATTTTAACTACCTTCTAGTGGCATACCATCTCAGCCTTATGTCTCAACAACTAATTTTCTCCTACGACTACATCAACACTCTCATAACTAAGAGGTACTAAATCAAAAGTAAAACGAGAACTTTCTAATTCTAACTTGGGATCGCGAATAATTCCATTCGCTTCGCTACTATCAATCGCACCACCTTGAACATACGTCCTAACATCAACTCTAGTACCACGCCATAAGGAAATTTCAAACTTCACATGCACCAATTGGTATGGATCCAAAAATCACACGATTCCAAAAAGAAAAAAAATCAACCGAATGTAAACATCGACAAGAAGAACGAACCTCCGGCCTAACAAACACATCAACGATTTCTAGAAACACCCCCAACGAATAATACCACATACCATGACCCATCAGTGTAATTAAAATCGAATAGGGTCAAAACATGATTTTTAGATACTTATCGACTTAGAATATTCTAATATGTCTAAATCTAAAGGTCCATATTCCACACCGTGGGTGCTCTATATTTCCGAAATTTAAATGCAAGCATGCGCGACTTCAAAGGCTAACAATTTTTAAAAGACTTCGGGTTTTAGTAGTCACACTTGATGACTTATAGTAGGGAAGGCATAAGAGAAAACTGTCTTATAACAATATTGTGTTTGTCATTCACACAAATTAAGCCACTATATGCCCTAAAACATTCAATGATATAAATGTTGTCTTTAATTTATCTACTCTACTCACTGTATCGCATGTAATTTCACATTGTGATTTACATACTAAGACTATATGTAATAGCCTTATAGGTATCTCACCAATGACGCTCTCTTTTCCAATATAAATATCTATTCAAGCACAAAATTCTTTTCTGACATTCTATCCCACATAGGTCGAAGAAAGAAGTTATTGGTTACAAATATGCTATAGGGTACGTGAGTTTCTTGTGACTAGATTAGTATTACCTTTTCAGGTATATGATTTTCATCATGCTTAAAAGCTTTGCAAGCTAAATATACATAGCATGATAAAAATCATTTGCCAGAAAATTAATATAAGAATTTTTGATCTTTTTTTATTTTTCTTGGTTTTCGTTCTTTATCCTTTTTTATCGGATTTTGATTAATTTTGTTAATGTTATAAAACTTAAGCGTCTTGATTGAAAAATAATTAATCTAAAATTAGAAAGGAAAACCAAATTACGCAAATAATGTCATACGTGTTTTACATTGTTTAACTTAAGTCTATAATAACATTGTATTTTTCATTTACCAATAAAATTTACAATTAACATCAAACTTATAAAGTGAGCTAATAAATCCACGCACATTATAACAAAACAAGCAACATGTGTTTTAATAGACATTTCATACAGCTGTAAAAACCATCTTGGAAATGAATTCTAATCATAGTGAGAAAGTTCATAGCGAGGATTGAAATAACTTATTTTCAACCAACTAAGTATATATGATAAAATTGGTATATATTAACCATGGACTAGTTAATATCCAAAAGTAATACTGTATAAATTTCCTACCCACCAGGATTGAACCATGGACCTCCAGCTTGGACCAATAAGGCCTTATAGGGTCTAACTTAGCCTATCGGGTCTATCGGATGAACCCAATAAACCCGATAGACTAATAGGGTCGGGTTAGGGTTTTAATTGGTTTGTTATCGGGTTGACCCGATAAGCCCAATAAGCTATAATGACCCATTAACAAATCTATATAATGACCCATTAACATATTACATATAGACAAACAATTTCGACTAACTATTTTGTTGAGGGTAAATGGCACAAAAAGGTACCTAACTTAAATGTCATTTTCAATCAAGGTATCGCACTTTTTTTCTTACATAAAAAGGCGCTCAACTTATTTTGTTTAGCCAATTTGGGTATTTCGTTAAATATTTAACGATCATCCATTAACTTTTACATTTCAGGTCCATCGACCACTACCACCACCACCAATCATCGTCACCACCACTAAACCTCCCTACCACCATCACTACCTATCATCTTTATGTTGGGTATTTTTTTCTTAGCCCATGAGGATTAATAGCCCAACACATTGAGGCCCATCTTGGGTCTATTTAAGGACTCTTATTATTGTGGTTAGCATTAAGATGTGTGAAGAGTTGTGAGGATAAAAAAATAACAGAAAAGAAAGAGATTTTCGGAGTAAGATATCACCCAAACCCATATGCAGTGTTTTTCCGATCATTAGAGATTACACCGTCGGATCGTCATGATTTTCGGACTGTAGCTTCCTGACATCGAGAGGAAGGTTCAGACTGTTGGAATTTTGGTTTTGAGGCCTGGAAGTCCATTTTCATACCTGGTCAGATTGCATCTTATTTGGTGATATTCTTCTTTTCTTGTTCTTTGATTGTTGCCATATATCTTGATGCTTGATTCCAAGATTATGATGTTTGTTGTTGATATTTGCTTAATTGTACATTAATTTACCCGGGATTTTGCCTAATAAAAGCCAATAAAATGCCAAAAGAATAGAAAATGTGTGCTTTTGTGTCCAATTGTGCAGGAAAGGATTGAAAAGACAAAAAGAAGCAAAAACGATCAAAAATCAACAAGAAACGGGAAAAAGACAAAGAGTCAAGAGCAAGAGTGAGAATTCAGCCAGAGATCACAGCCGGATCAGCCCGACACAGTCAAAGAAAGAAACAATGAAGTCAAGAGTCAAAATAAAGTCAAAAGGGCCAAAGTTGACAAGAATTCAAAGTTTCAAGGGCTTACTCTGAAGTTATAAAGATCAAGGACCAAAGTTGCAAAAAGTGGAAATTGTTTATTAAAGAAGAAAAAGAAGAAAGAAACCACAAGGGCCGAAAGTGTCATTTTGGAACTTCTTTTATAACTACAAGTGGGCGGATAGAAGACAAGGACCAATTGTGTCAATACCTCAAAGTTTCAAACAAATAAGCCGCTTTTGTCGCAACAGAATAACAACCCACAACCAATTTTCCCGCCTAATTTCTCACAATCCCAATCCCAAATTTACCCCACCCCCGCTCCTTTTTAAGACCCAAAATCCGTTCATACTCCTTCACCAATCACAATAAAACACGTGTAAACACCCTATTGGCCATGCCACCTCACCAAACTCATCAAACGGCTCAAATTTGCTCATAAAAGATCGACGGATGAGATTTAAAGGACCATTCTAGAAATCTTTCCCTCTCTTCACCTCTCCTCTATAAATAGCACCCTTAGACATCATTTTTTCTGTTGTTGATTTTGTTTTTAAACATTTACTTTGTAATTGTCCGTTTTTAAGCAATTCTATGTTCACTTTTAGCAATTAAGCTTTTAAGCTCTTGTAATCGTTTCCTTTTAACTTGTACTTCTTTAATTCAGTAATACAAGTCGATTTACACATTTAATAATCTTTTGTTTTCAGTTTGAAGTTGAATTCATCAAATAAGCTTTAAATAAGCTCATAAGAGCTTATTACTTTCATAAGCTCGAATTTAGTTTAAATATTGCCTTTAGATTCTCATTTACTCACTGTTAATCAAATTGAGTCAAGTCATGATCACTTGAGTGTTTGTGTTCAATTTTTGGAAGCTACAAAGAGTATTAAGCTCTAATAAGCTCATTTAGCTTATTAAGCTGGTTTAGAGGCATGGTGCCATCTAGGAACACTTAAGCCTCTACACTTGGATAGCTTAAGTGTGAAGACTCTTCAATTTCAGGTTCCTCTTTCTAAATTTCATTTAAGCTGATTCATGGCTTATTACATTTTGCTTAATCCTTTGAATGTTCATGACTAATTCTGTTTCATTTAGTTTAAGTATCTTATAGATGAATTAATTTTGTTCTGTTTTAGTTTGAAA
>BQNB010007575.1:65565-93047 GCA_026074375.1 Tanacetum coccineum
GTAGGTACTTATAAAGTAGGTCTAGAATCTGTAGAGGCTAGACTAGATATGTATAAAAATAATGAGGTTGTTTTTGAAGAAGACATAAAGATTTTAAAACTTGATATTAAGTTGAGAAATAATGCACTAACAGAGCTTAGAAAGAAATTTGAAAAAGCTAAAAAGGAAAGAGATGATTTAAAACTTAGCTTAGAAAAGTTTGGAAATTCATCTAAAAATCTAAGCAAACTTTTAGAGATTCAAGTAAGTGATAAGTTTAAGACTGGCATGGGGTTTCATAGTCAAGTGGTTGATAGTCATGTGTTTGATAGTCAGGAAAATGAAGGGTATAAAACAAGTGAAGAGTATCATGTTGTTCCACCTACCTATACTGGGAACTTCATGCCTCCTAAATATGATTTGATACTTGCCAATGAGGGAGAATATGTTTTTAGTGAGTCAGTAACCAGTATACCTGATGCTGCAACAAGTGAAGCTAAGACTAGTGTGTCAAAACCTAAGTATGTTGGTGAACCACTTATTGAAGACTGGATATCTGACAGTGAGGATGAGATTGAGATTGAGTTTAAGTCTAAATAGAGAAAACCTAGTTTTGCCAAAACAGAATTTGTTAAATCTAATGAGCATGTGAAAACACCTAGGGAGTTTGTTAAGAAGATAGAGAACAAAAATCAAGCTAAATACCCTAGGAAAAACAGTCAAAGCCCAGAGGTAACCAGAGAAACTGGAATAACTTGATGACTCAGAAATTAGGAAGTAATTTTGAGTTTTTTGAGTTTAGAAATAAAGCTTGTTATGAATGTAGCAGTTTTAATCATTTGATTAAAGATTGTAATTTGTATGAAAAGAAAATGGTAGAGAAAACTGTATGAAATAATGCTAGAAGGGAAAATCATCAAAATTCTCAAAGAATGACTCACCCTCATCCAAAAGGAAATTTTGTTCCAAAAGCAGTCTTAATGAAATCTTGCATTAAAACACTTAATACTGCTGGGTAACACTTTTCAAAAGTAGCAGTATCAGTTAATACTGTCAGACCAATTAATATTGCCTACCCAAGACCAATAGTGAATAGTTCAAGGACAGCATCAAATGTTTTTAATAGAGCACATTCACATGTTAGAAAGCTCTTTAACAAGTCTACAACAAATAAAAACAGTAATTTAAAAGAAAAAGTTAATACTGTTAAGGGAAACTGTTTATACTGCTGGGCCAAAAGCAGCCATGAGTAAGTGATAATATGGGAAATGGCTAATGCTGTAAGGCACTCACATGTTTGGTTTGGAGACAAAGCAAAATGTTTAGACACAGTTCTAGAACATTGGTTGCATTCAATGAACTTAAAAAGATTTGACATTGATGATGGCCTAAGGCAGATCCAAGTCTGTAATGGCTTGGGTCCCCAAGAGAGCCTGATTCTGTTACTTTTTATGCAGGGCAATCCACAGCTAGAATTGCAAGAAAAATGAGTCATTAACAGTGGATGCTCTAGACACATGACTGGAAACAAGTCCTACCTCTCAGATTATGAAGAAATAGATGGTGGATTTGTTGCATTTTGGGAGGGAGTGTCCTCCAATTGAGGTTTAGAATCACTGGTAAAGGTAATCAAGTACTGAGTAAATAGCATTTTAATGATGTGTACTTTGTTAAGGGCTTAAGTTTAACCTTTTCAGTGTCCTCACAAATATGTGACAAGAAAATACAGGTTCTTTTTACAGACACTGAGTGTGTTCATTTTGATCTCTGACATTTAAGTATATTGTTAAAAATCATGTATTGCTTAGAGTTTAATAAAAATGATTACATGTATACAGTGTTGATTTATGAATATGTTTACCTCAGGAGGTCTAACTTGTCTCTTAGCAAACGGAACATTAGATGAATCTAATCAATGGCATGGAGGTTTGGACATATAAATTTCAAAATATATGAACAAAACTAGTGAGGGGAAAACCTTGTAAGAGGTGTACCTTCAAAAGATTTTTGAATAATAATCATAATGTGTTGTCTTGTCAGAAAGGAAAGCAAATAAAGCCTCTTGTAAGACTAAGACTGTAGCTCAATCAGAGGATCAACTTTACAATTGTTGCATATGGATTTATTTAGGCCAAATTTGTATAGAGTCTTTTGAAAAGGTTGTATGCCGGTTGTCACAGATGACTATGTAGGTTTGTTAGTGTTTTCTTTTTTAGTCACTAAGGTTGAAACTAGTGAAATCCTTAAAACATTCATAACTGGCATATAAAATCAAATAGACCTTAAGGTGAAAGTAATTGGATGTGACAATGGGACTGAATTCAAGAATAGGGTCATGAATCAGTTCTGTGAAATGAAGGGTATTAAGAGGGAATTTAGTGTTGCTAGGACTCCACAACAAAATGGAGTAGCAAGAATGGAAAAATAGGTCATAATAGAGGATGATAGAACTATGCTAGTGTTTCAAAATTGCAAACTAACTTTCTGGGCTGAAGCAGATATAATAATGCTTTGTTATGTACTAAATAGGAGTGTTAGTTATCAAGCCTCAACAAACATGACCACGCTTATGAAACTTTTTCTAGGTACAAAACATGACATTAAGCTTCTTGAGGGAGACCATTTTGGGTGTCCTGTTCAATTTTTAATACCATAGAATCCCTTGGTAAGTTTGATGGAAAGTGCTGAGGCTTATTGTTGGATACTCTACTCATAGTAAGCGATTCAGAGTAATTCATACAGTAAACTGGATAATGATAGAGAAACAGCAATGTCTAGTTTAGTGGAAGGATACATAATAGTTGCAGAATGGACCTAATTGGCTTTTTGATATAGATGCTCTAACAAAATCTATGAATTATGAGCCAGTTGTTGCAGGGAATCAATCTAATGGTATTGTAGGTATAAAAGAATGTGAAATGCAGGTAAAGCTAGAGTGGAGACAGTATCTGTCAAAGATTACATACTACTACCATTTTTGACTTAAGATTTATCATTCACCTTCTTGTTTAAGGTTCTCTGATGCTGGATTCAAACCATTAGGGGAGGAAGAAAAGGATGCTAAAGATCTAGAGAATGAAGATAGTGAGGTGCCAAATACAAAGGAGCCAAGAGTTAATCAAGAGCAGGATGAAAATGTCAACAACACTAACAACATTAATACTGTTAGTCTAACTGTTAATGCTTATGTTAACATAGAAAAACGCTGTTGTTGATGAGAATATAGTCTATGGATGTGATGATGATCCAAAATGCCTAATTTGGAAGAGATTGTCTATTCAGATGATGATGAAGGAGTTGATGCAACAGGCTGACATGACTAATTTGGTTATAATTTTTCCTTGTAAGATCCTACTCAACACTACAGAATTCACAAGGATCATTCACTTGTACCAATCATTAGAGATATACATTCAACACCTCAAACCAGAAGGATGACAAAGAATGTAACTGATCATGGTATGTTTAGTTCAGTGCAACAGAGAATCAACCATAAGCAGTAGTAATTATACATACGAGTAGTAAGTTAGACTAACAGTACTAACTTGAATTTCATCATCAGCTGCTATTCCATTCCATTTCAAGCATCATTTATGCATAATCCACTGCTTATTGACACAATTTACCTCCCCTTAATCAATATTTCAGGGGTTAAGCATTCTAATGCTTGCAATCAGATACTAAAATCTGCCAACATCAAATGCTTTTGTGAGTAAATCTGCAACATTCAGATCGGTATGAATCTTGATCATTTGAATAAGCTTCTTCTAATTTGAATCTCTGATGAAGTGATGCCTAATCTCAATGTGCTTTATCTTTGAGTGAAATACTGGATTCTTAACTATGCAGATGGTGCTTTCATTGTCAATGAAAATCTTGGTATTGATGAAGTTGTAACCATAATCCAGCATTTGATTTTGAATCCAGAGTACTTATCCACAACAACTAGCAGCAGCTACATACTCTACTTCAGTAGTAGAGGTGGCAACTATGCTTTGCTTCTTGCATTCCCATGAAATCAATCTGCTTCTAAGAAATTGACAACCTCCTGTTGTGGATTTCCTGTCTAGACTTGCACCAGCATAATCACTGTCAGTATAAGCTTCCAAGTCAAATGGTGAGTCCTTAGGATACCAAAGGCCTAATTTAGGTTGACCTTTCAAGTATCTAAAGATACTTTTCACAGCATGAAGATCTGAAACTTTAGGTGTGACTTGAAATCTTGCACAAGCACATACAGCAAACATTATATCCGGCCTAGAAGTTGTTAGATACATCAATGATCCAATCATTCATCTATATAAGTGAACATCAACATCTTCAGCTTATGCATCCTTGAGTAATGGTTTTGAAGTCTCTATAGGTGTACTTGCTGTCTTCACAGTTGAAAAACCAAACTTCTTCAAAATTTCATCCACATACTTGTCATGACTTATGAAAATCCCATCATTTTTCTGTGTCACTTGCAGTCTTAAGAAGAAAGTGAGCTCTCCTATAAAACTCATCTGGAACCTTTTTTGCATCATCTTCTCAAACTCAATAAACATTTCCTTTCTTGTAGACCCAAAAATGATATCATCAACATATACTTGAACTAGTAGAATATCACCTTTGACTCTTTTTATGAACAAAGTCTTATCTATCTTGCCTCTCTTAAATCCATTCTCCAATAAATAGGTAGATAGAGTCTCATACCAAGCTCTAGGAGCTTGATGTAGACCATATAATGCCTTTTCTACCTTATAAACTTTGTCAGGGAACTCTGGATCTTCAAACCCTGGAGGTTGACAGACATAAACTTCTTCTTCAATCTTGCCATACAGAAATGCACTTTTCACATCCATTTGGTACACAACAAAGTCTTTGTATGAGGCATAGGCTAAGAACAGCCTAATTGCTTCAATCCTGGCAACTGGAGCAAAAACCTCATCATAATCTATTCCTTCTTCATGAGTATAACCCTGTGCAACTAGCCTTGCCTTGTTTCTGATCACAATACCTCTCTCATCTTTCTTGTTTCTGCACACCCATTTTGTTCCAATGGCCCTCTTGCCATAAAGTAAATCCACCAATGTCCAAACTTGTTGTAATTTGAATTGTAGAAGCTCTTCTTGCATAGCTTCTATCCAGCTTGGATCTTTTAATGCTTAAATTACCTTATTGGGCTCTTCTTGAGATAGAAAACAAGCAAACAAACAAGTATGAAGGTCTTCATGAGTTTTTCCTTCATAAACAGCACTAACAAACCCTTGTTCATTTGTCATTATTCTTGTCTAAACACCAGATTGCACATTACCAATCACATGTTCAAGTGAATGATCTTTATAGATTCTTGTATTAGGAGTAAAAGGAACTGGATATGTGTTAGTAATGTTGCTCATATCCACTTCTGTTTCATCACCAAAGAAATCAGCATGTGTGGCTTCAAGTGGAGCAGTAATAACTGTTGAACTAGCAGTATTAATATTTAGACTACCAGTATTAATACTGGCAATATTAATATTTGGCCCAGCTGTATTAACATCTTGAGCACTTTTTTCAGGCCTCTTTTGATCATCAATTTCACCTTCATCGTCCTTCTTTCCAGCATCATTAGAAGGTTGTAGTTCATCATTGCTAGCATTCTTTGAAGAAAAATCAAATAGTGAACCATCTTTCCACAGTGGCATCAAAATGTAGTCTTAGTTAGATCCTGTCTCCTTGCTAGATTGACCTGCACCAATACTTTCTTTTGTACCTAAAAAATCATTAGAGTTTGTACCTGCAACAACTGGCACATAATTCATTGATTTTGTTAGAGTATCAATTTCAAACAGTCACTTTGGTCCATCACCTGCAATAATAAGCTTATCCTCCAAGAACTTAACATGTAAGTTTTCTTTTACTTTCCTAGTTCTAATGTTGTATACCCTAAAAGCCTTTGATTAATTCTTTTTGATTAACCCCTTTTTATATAAATAAATATATAATACTTATAAATATATAATGAGGATAATTATCAAAAAAATCAATGAAACCGGAAGTAGTATAGAATATTCGTGGGTCGTTTATCCCCAACGAAGAGTGAATTGGAAAGTCGAGAGTTGGATTGACATTTGATGATTGAATAGAACAAGATTTGGATTAGATTTATAAATCTACGGGAAAAATAAAGCAATCTATACTAAAAACGAGAAAATTACACAAATTATACTAAAAACGAAAACGGGAAACTAAAGCGACACACTAAAAACCCAAAATTTTCAAAATTAAGCCTAAATTGATTTTTTCACTTTTAATGGACTTAAATTGACTAAAAAGGAAGTTTAAAGAAAACTAGAACGAAAACGGAGTTAAATTGAGCTAGAAAATACGAAAAACGAACACGAGAACGAATCCCGCTCTTTAAAAAACAAAATTTTTCAAAAATGACCTTACGAAAGTGTTTCTATTTTTCCTAAGTGTAATGTGATAAAATAAAATTTTCTAAAAAAGAAAAATATTTTTTTGATTTTTATTTAATTTTTAATGATTAAAAAACAAATTTAAAGAAAATAAATGATAAAAAATAGTAAACAATATGGGAAAAATGTAAAAAAAATACAAAA
The DNA here is from genome assembly GCA_026074375.1 of Tanacetum coccineum. Taxonomy (NCBI): domain Eukaryota; kingdom Viridiplantae; phylum Streptophyta; class Magnoliopsida; order Asterales; family Asteraceae; genus Tanacetum; species Tanacetum coccineum. The sequence goes on from BQNB010007575.1 coordinate 72,132, forward strand.
AAGTGGATTAAGGTGTACTGGTTCTATGAAAAATAAAAGCTAGAAAATTGGGCTTATAAATAAGCCGTAATAAGCTGAAAACAGCTTATGGGCTTATTGGGCTAAAATGCCCTTATAAATTAAATGTTGCAACTCACTACCGGATGAGCTATTGTAGCACAGCGGTAGTGAGTGTGTTATAAAACGTTGGTTGATGGGGTTGAGGTCCCGAGTTCGAGTCTTGCTCACTTGGGGCCTCCCCTAATCCCAACGTTTTTGTTATGCATTTTTTTACAACTTTTTGAACAAGCTAAAAATAAGCAACTTTAAAAAAGACAAAAAATTTATAACTTAAAAATAAGCACTTAAATAAGCACAAGAAAGTCACAGTTAAGCTTTAAAAACTTAAAACTAAAAAGAGCTAAACTGTTTGGCTTTTTTAAAGCAAATAAGCAAATGAAAACTTAGTATAAGCTAAGACAGACAATAAGCAATATCTAATAAGCACTTAAGAACAAAAATTAGCAACTAAAATAAGCTAGAATGGCAAATAAGCTAAAAAACTAATAAACACTTAAAATTTACTCTAAAAAGGCAAATAAGCTTAAATAAGCTCTAAACTAAAGACAATAAGCTAAAATGGGCTTAATCTAACCTAAAAAGCTAAGCTAATCCTAAATAAGCAAAAACAATAAGCTAATAAGCTTCAATAAGCAAAAATGCTTCAGCAGTACTAACTTGGAGTTAGTACTGTTAGGTGAAAAGCCCAAAAGGCCTTTTCTAGCTTAAAAATAAGCTAGCAAAAGGATCCTTATGGCTTAGTGGCTTATGCCACTGAAAAGCTTATCCAATAAGCTTTAATAATCAACATTCAAAATAGAGTTTGAAATTCAAATAAGCACTTAAAAAGCTAAAGGAAAAAGCTATCTCACACTGACTCAACACTTAGAAAATTTTTGACAGACTTTCAAAAAGCACAAAGTAGCACTTTTGAGCTTAAAATTAAGCAAGCTAAAGGATCCTTATGGACTTCTAACCTACAAACAGATTAAATTTAGACCTAAAAGAACAATAATCAACACTCAAAAAGTATTTTGAAATTCACAATAAGCAACAATAAGCATTTGAAAAAGCAAAATCTTCATTTTTCACTACTTAACTAAAATTTGACAAAAAGTATTAAGACTAAATGCACACTTCCTGACACTTACACTACTTAATTAAGAGACCTAAATATGCATGAAAATCACAAAAATAAGTAGCTAAACCAAGCTTAAGCTAATAAGCTATCTAGAACTGTTTTTACCCCAACAGTTCTATACAACTTATAGAAAAGGCTTAAAATCAAACTTTTAAACTAAGAAACCTATAAAAACAGCTTATTAAGATTGCAAATAAGCTCACCAAAGTTGGCTAAGTAACCCAAACTATTTTGAAACCATTTTGACCCATTTTGAGGCTTATGCCAAACACCCCTTTTAAAACTGTTTTCAACTATTTTGCTTAATAACTTGATATTTTTATGAATAAACTCCTTATACCAGATATCAAATAAGCTATAAAAACAATAATAAGCAAGTTTAAACATCAAATAAGCACTCCAATAAGCTAGTTTAATCCAACAGTATTAACTCATAAACTAACAGTGCTAACTAAGAAATTTGCACAAACCACTTTTAAACTAACAACTAAGCAAGATAAGCACTAAACATCATAACAAAGCATAAATAAGCAAATATAAGCACTAATAAGTAGTTCTATAGTAAATAAGCTAAAAATGAAAAAAATGAAGACTTACAAAAGCCCTTGCTTAAACAGGGCAACAAGTGCTCTTAGAGCTATTCTATAAGCTCTAGCTTATCAAAGATAAGCTAGTAGTGTCCTTAAGCCCTTCCCTTTTTGGCTTATCTTCCATTTGAGCTTTTTGAGTGATTCTTGTTGAAATGAGCTTAAACCTTACAAACTATGAAAGAGTTTGTAATATTTAAGTAAACAGCTTAAGAATGTTATAAAAGGAGCTTTTGTGAGCTTATAAAACAGTTTTAAAATACCAAACACTTTAACTTAAAAACGAGGTAAAACATAAAAACTTCAATATTTCATTAAACTAAAAATTAGTACAAGGCTTTTAAGAAAAATAATACAATAAGCTAAAAGGACTAAAATTATAAGCGAAAAAAAACTAGATATCTCCTGAGGCTCACAAGCATACTATTTATACTAAAATGACTACTCTTTTTTCTCTTGACTTGTGTTTCTTTTGTGAGGGCGCTCAAGGCTGTGCTTGTTGTGTGAGTATAAGCTTCAATTGATCTTAGCCATCCATTTTGAGTAGTCCCCAAGTCATATGATCTTAACCATTGATTTCTTGTCATTTTCCTTTGCCGTATGAGGGAGCTAGGGATTGCCAAGGTGTCATTTGTCCCTTTATGAGGTGGAGGTGAGTTTTAATGAGTTTTTGGCTGGGGGTGAACAGTGGTCGAGGAGGGTGACAGGGAAGCGTGAACAGTGGATTAGGGTTTTGGCGGGAAAAAGGGTTATAACAGGTGTGTGTTGAGAGTTTGGAAAAGTGTCAAGGTTGGTCCTCTATTTTGTATCTTTCAATTGCAAGACTCGTCCTTTGGTGATACAAGTTTAAGGGGTTGGCATAAATGGCCCCTAAACTTGTATATGTCATTTGCAGCCATGGTCCTTGGTGGTATAACTTTAGGGGTTTGGCAGAAATGTCCCCCTAAAGTTATATATGGTATCTTTACAACTTTAGTCCTTGTAGTATTTATCCTTGTTACACAACTTTGGGATTTGGCAAATTTGGTCCCTAAAGTTGTATTTTCATTGACTTGATGACTTCTTGGCTTTGACTTTGTCAGGGTTGACTTTGGCTTTTCCATTCCGTGCTTGGTTTTGTCTGTTTTTGCTTGATTTTTCGTCCTTTTGTCGGATATCCGTTTCTTGTACAAAATAATTGAAAACATACAAATACAATGTATTTTTTGGTACGTTTTGGGTCATTTAAGTCCGATTTTAATGGTGAAAGGTATGTGTAATTAAACGCATACCAAAATCCCCCATACTGAGATATTGCCGTGTCCTCACGCAATCTTTGTCTTTTCCATGCTTTTCCATTCCGTGCTTGGTTTTGTCCGTTTTTGCTTGATTTTTTGTCTTTGGTCAGATATCCCGTTTCCTGCACCAAAAAAGTGAAATGCATACAATACAATGAATTTTTTGTACGTTTTTGGTCGATTTAAGGTCCGATTTTACTGGTGGAAAGAATGGTGTAATAAAACGCATACCAAAATCCCCCATACTAAGACATTGCCGTGTCCTCACGCAATGCTATGAAGTAAGCACTTAGAATACTAAGAATCTCAATCCCCCTCGACTAATAACCTCGAAAAGTAGCTAAGTGTTCGTCAAAGGGAATTAAAGACTCAATAGCATTGAAAAGCCCTGTCTTTACCATTTTTAAATATATACTCTTATTCCTACACATATTTTTGTATTTTTCATTTCAAGCAACTAACTAACTTATTTGACTTTCGTTATTTTATAACTTTAAGGGATCATAGAACAAGATGCATTTCGATCTGAGAATGCCCCAAAAAGGATAAATTCATCGTCCCCGACTTTTCACTTATTCCAAACCAAGCTTAAAACGAAATCACCACTAAATATGAGTTAAGATGCTAACACTACTCATACTTGCAACTTGTGAACTTTTCACTCCCGACAATTATTATATATTAGGTTTATGTGCTATTTTGAATTTCAACCATGGATCAACGTTTTGCAAAATACTATGTTTCACGTTCCACCCGAGAATAATGAGTTTGAAGGCGAGATCATCCCATGTAGCGATTTTCGTCTCGGCATATCCCAACCTTGTGGTTAAGTGACCAGGCTTTTGACACCCCACAGAGACTAGTATCGGGACTCACCGACCTTAGGTTTCAAAAACTCTTAGGTTTTCCGTATACACATAGCTTATAAAATAGAATAGCTAAAGTTCAAAAGCATATTTGAATTTAACAAAAAGAAATCTATTTATTAATTCACACTTAATATTAAACATTTATGCAATTGTAACCCTCGACTTTTTAGAAGGCTGCAACATCGGTTGTGAGCCGGAAAGATGCAGCAAACTTTTATCAGTCTCGGATTATTATTCTTACTATAGGCTTTCTTTAGAAGGATGTAACATCGGTTGTGAGCCGGCAAGATACAGCAAACTTTTATCAGCCCACAGTTTATATTTATTATTTTTTTTTCATTTTTCATCATCATTTTTTTTATTAGGGAAGACTTCTTTTTGAAAAATTTAAGTATAAATTTGAACTAAGGCTAAAGTTTTTGCTATATACTACATAAAAATTATTGATTTAAGTTTAATCTCAAAAAGTAGCACGTATATTAATCAGGTTAAGAACTTATGAGAGAAAAAGCGACAAATTACACACATGAACTCTTAAGATTTCCAAATAATCCTTGTTTAGCATCCCACTCATAATTAACACTATCATTTTTCGTTCTTCGCGAATATTCGCGAACGCTTAGTCTAAATGTTAAGGAACAAGCTAGAGCTCAACACGCTCGATCGAGTCAAAATTTATTCTTATTCTACCCAGCAGGAAAGTCAAAATTATGACAAAACACTTATTTTATTTTTGAAAATTTTTAAATTTTTTTATTTTTTTGAAATTTTGGTGGTAAAAACGGGATTACGCGAAAACAACAACTGCAGGCACAATCAAATCAAAGATCCCCCCATACTAGAATGAAACATTGTCCTCAATGTTTTACGAAGGGTTTCTACACAAATCCTAAGCCGTTTATTAAGTATGCTTAAAGATAAACGTTAGTCGATAAGATTTGGATATCAGATTCCCAAATGAAGCTGATGACTTGAAGCTCTTGTGATCGAAGGACAAAACCGCGAGCACGAGAGGCTCTAAAAATCCAGGACAATCCTGGACAATACAACACAAAACACAAAACACGGAAAAGGAAAGAGGCAAGCCTCCTCACAACAAAAACACTTATTCATTACTACATAATATAACTACGAATAAGCATGGGGTGCCTCCTACGAAGCGCTTGTTTAGGGTCACTAAGCTTGACCCAATCCTTGAATTCATTTGTCCTTGGGGAAGGTTTGGAGATCCGGGACAACCAATTTTGGTACGTCCCCTCCAAAGTAGTGCTTAATTCGCTGACCATTTACCTTAAAGTTTGGCCCGAAGTTTTGGGATAACTCGACGGTGCCATATGGAAAAACATGGGCAATGGTGAAAGGTCCAAACCAACGGGATTTCAACTTACCCGAGAATATCTTCAATCTAGAGTTAAAGAGGAGGACTTGATCACCGACATTAAAAACGCGGTTTTTGGTCTTGACGTCATGGATCCTCTTAGTTTTCTCCTTGTAAATCAAAGAATTCTCATAGGCATGATCACGAAGTTCATTTAGTTCATTGAGTTGAACTTTGCGGTGATCACCCGCGGTCTCGAGGTCAAAGTTAGCATGCTTCAAGGCCCAATAGGCTTTGTGCTCGAGCTCAATCGGTAAATGACATGCCTTTCCATATACGAGCTTGTAAGGAGTACACCCGATGGGTGTTTTGTAAGCTGTACGGAAGGCCCAGAGAGCGTCATCTAATTTGTCCGACCAAGAGGCACGATTCTCGCCCACTGTCCTTTTAAGAGTTCTTTTCAAGCCACGATTGGATACCTCAACTTGCCTACTTGTTTGTGGGTGATACGCGGTGGAGAAACGATGAGTGGCTCCGTATTTAAGCATGACCTTTGCAAATTGGTCATTGCAAAAATGGGTTCCGCGATCACTTATGATAGCACGAGGGACACCGAATCGGGCGAAGAGAGATTTAAGAAATTTTTAAACAACTCGGGCATCGTTGGTGGGGAGCGCTTTCGCTTCAACCCATTTTGACAAGTAGTCGACCGCCACGAGTATATATTTGTTCCCTCGTGAAGATGGGAATGGCCCTATGAAATCAATGCCCCAAACGTCAAAGATTTCACAAACTTGGATGGAATTTTGAGGCATCTCATCCCTTTGTAAAAATTTTCCCTGATGTTGGCATGGGTCGCAATTTTTAACCAACTCGTATGCATCTTTGTAAATAGTGGGCCAAAAGAAACCAGCATCAAAGACCTTTTTGGCGGTGAGATTTGCTCCATGATGTCCCCCGGTGGGTCCATTGTGGCAAGCTTCGAGGATGTCGAGAGCTTCTTTGCCGTACACACACCGCCAGATCACTTGATCCGCACATATTTTGAACAAGAAGGGGTCATCCCAAAAGTAGTGTTTGACATCTTTGAAAAACTTGTTTTTCTGCTGGGATGACATTCCCTTGACAATGAAATTCCCCGCATGGTAGTTTGCGAAATCTGCAAACGATGGGGTACTATCAACATGAAGAGCAATCGATCCAAGAGTTTCGAGGGGAAATGTTTCCGTGATTTCCTTGTTCTCAAATTTATCTTGATGAGGGTTCTCATGTCTGGAAAGATGATCGGCGGCCAGATTTTCTGCTCCTTTTTTGTCTCGGATGATAACATCGAATTCTTGGAGCAAAAGGATCCACCGCATTAGTCTTGGCTTAGCATCCTTTTTATCAAAGAGATACTTTATAGCAGAATGGTCAGTATATACTATGCTCTTGGACAAAACGAGATATGAATGGAACTTCTCAAAAGCGTACACTACGGCAAGCAATTCTTTTTTGGTCGTAGTGTAGTGTGCTTGAGCTTCGGTCATTCTTTTGCTGGCATAGTGAATTGGTTGGAAATGCTTGTTTTTTCGTTGCCCTAGGACTGCCCCAATTGCAAAGTCGCTTGCATCACACATAAGTTCGAAGGGCAAGTCCCAGTCGGGAGCAATCAAAATTGGAGCCTCGATCAATTTTCTTTTAAGTGTATTAAAGGATTCGATACACTCTTTTGAAAAGAAAAATGGAGTCTCTTTTTTGAGCAAGTGGGTCATTGGACGGGCTATTTTTGAGAAGTGTTGTATGAAACGTTGGTAAAAACCGGCATGCCCAAGAAAACTATGGACACCCTTGACGGTGGTGGGATAAGGTAATTTAGCAATCACATCGACTTTGGCTTTATCAACCTTAATCCCGTTCTTTGAAATCTTGTGGCCAAGGACAATGCCCTCCTTGACCATGAAATGACTTTTCTCCCAATTTAGACAAAGATTGGTGTCTTCGTACCTTTGAAGCATCTTGTCCAAACGAGAGAGGCAATTTTCAAAAGAATTCCCCAAGATCGAAAAGTTGTCCATAAAGACTTCCATCATTTTTTTGACCATGTAATGAAAGATAGCCAACATACACCTCTAGAACATGCCTGGTGCATTGCACAAGCCGAATGGCATGCGACGATAGGCGAACATTGCGTAAGGACACATGAATGTTGTATTTTCTTGATCTTTAGGATCGATGGGAATTTGAATGTAACCCGAGAAACCATCGAGAAAACAATAGTAATCTTTTCCCGCTAATCTCTCGAGCATTTGATCCATAAAGGGAAGTGGAAAATGGTCTTTACGGGTGGCTTCATTTAACTTACGGTAGTCAATGCACACACGCCACCCTGTAACCAATCGAGTCGGGATCAATTCATTTTTATCATTTGCGACAACGGTAAAACCACCCTTTTTCGGTACGTAATGTACGAGGCTTACCCAAGGACTATCCGAGATCGGGGAAATTAATCCGGCATCAAGAAGTTTTTCAACCTCCTTTTTGATGACATCGTGGATCTTTGGATTCACCCGTCTTTGGTGTTGGACCTCTGGTTTGTAGTTGTCTTTCATAAGAATCTTGTGAGTACAAAATTTTGGGTTAATACCCTTTATGTCGGAGAGTTTCCAAGCGATGGCTCGCTTGCGTGACTTCATAACCTTTATGAGAGCGGCTTTTTCCTCGATACTCAAGTCATTAGCAATTATGACGGGCAACTTGTCGTCACCCTCCAAAAATGCGTATTCAAGATGAGGAGGTAAGTCCTTAAGTTTGACCTTGGGAGGTTCATCAATTGAAGATTTAGCTTCACAAACTTTAAGTTCCTTTCGAATTTCTGGCAAATAATTTCCTTGGTTGGGAGGGGGTGGTGAAGGATCACTATTCAGAATTGCTTCAAAAAGAAGAATATCCCCCTCCGAGTCATAGTAAGAGTCATCAATTTTCGGTGAAGTTGGATCATCTTCAAGAGCGAGGAAAGCATCGGCTTCCTCAAGAAGAAGAAAATCACTATCCCCGAAGGGAGTGAGAGTCGGAGAAGAGGTAGAAACGATCGAGTCATAGTAAGGAGTGGGATTGCCACTCGCGATCAAATCGGAGAAACTGAGAACTTCTTAAGAATACTCCTCACAAGCCAATTCAATGACGTCGATTCGGTTCGCCGTCATATCATCGTAATTAGAGGAGTACCTCGAAGTTTGATCAAGATTGAATGTTACGGCTTCTTTTCCAACATGAAGTGTTAGTTCTCCTTTGTAAACATCAATCAAGGCACGTCCGGTCTTTAAGAAGGATCTTCCGAGAATTAGGGGAACTCGGGGATTGGCATCAAAATCTACGGCTACGAAGTCAGCCGGGAAATGGAACTTTCCTACTTTTACGTAGACATCTTCGGCGATACCGATCGGTTGAGTGATCGAACGGTCTGCTAGTTCAAAAGTCATACAAGTAGGAGTGAGTTCCAGAAGAGAAAGTCTTTTCCACACGGATAATGGCATGAGATTTATGCTAGCGCCAAGATCGGCCAAGGCTAAGCACTCATCCATTCCGGGAAAATTACACGGTATGAGGAATTTGCCGGGGTCTCTAAGTTTTTCGGGTAACTTGTTGAGGATGACCGCCGAGCAATGCTCATTTAAAGGAGTTCTAGCCATTTCACTTAACTTTTCTTTGTTTCCGATTAAGGCTTTAAGAGTCGAGGCAAATTTAGGCATAAGAATCAAAGCATCCGTTAAGCTAATTTCGAAACTCAAATCTTTAAAGATTTCGTAGATTTTCTCAATTTGATCGTTAGCTTTTTCACGGCGCCTTTCATCATTGCGTCTTGAAGGATATGGAATTGTTGGTTTCAAGTTAGGCATCAGAGCACTAACGGGAGCAAAAACGGGCTCAGAATTTGGTACATGAGGTTGATCTTGGACAATCGGAGGTTGGACGTCTTTGGTACTTCCGTTATTAGTAGGAGGCACCGTGTCCTTTGTCACCTCGGTTTCACGCTCTACTACTTTAGGAGAAGAAGAAGTAGTAGAAATCGTGGGTCCTTGATAAGCAACACCGCTTCGGGTAGTAATACCCTTCAAGTCTTCCTTCGGGTTAGTAACAGTGTTACTCGGGAGAGAACCCGTACCTGAAGATGAAGCATTATTGGCATTCACGAATTTTGAAAGCATGTTCGTTAAATTGGTCATTTAATTTTGCAAGTTTTGATTTTGGTCTTGCATGTTTCTCATGACCGCATCATTGGATTTGACGTAACTTTCAAAATTGGTCTTTGTCACACCTTGTGTTTGAGGAGCCGGAGCTTGGTAAGGTGGAGCTTGGTGAACTGGAGGTTGATTTACCGGGGGTTGATAAATTTGTCCTTAGTTGTAATTATTCCCCCGGTTTTGGTTGTAATTGTTTCCCTGATTTTGGTTGAAATTATTTCCTTGGTTGTAACGGTTTTGATTAGTTCCTTGATTGTTTTGATTGTTTTGAACAGGAGGAAAACTGGGAGGTCGAATTTGATTAGCAATCGGGGCTCGATAACCGGTATTTCCTTGGTTGTAGTTAGCTGCGGCGGCTTGAGAGACGTACTCTTGAATATTGTCACGATAAACGTTGCCATTAGTGGCGGGACAATTTCGCTAGACTATTCTTACTATATATATTTTATATTTTATTATATATTATATATATTTTAAGGTGTAGTTTGGCAGCAATCAGTATGAATGAGTACCACCACAAGTAACACAACTTTCCTCAACCGCTTTTACGGGAGTGGGAGCGGGAGATTGATTTTTCTTATCAAGAAGTAAGGCTTTCACCATATCTTTCAGCTCAGCAACATCGGAAGAAATACCGGGGGTAGAAGTGCTCGAACTCACTTTTGCAACAACCGGTTTGTTACGTGAATTACGAACTTTGGATTTGCTTTCAATGATTCTTAGGCAATCACGAGGCATTTTATCCAAAAAGTTACCACCCGCGGCGGAATTTAACGAATCTTGATCATTAGAGTTCAAGGCATTGTAGAATGTATCGAGTTGATGTAACTCAGAAAATCCATGATGTGGACATGCCCGAAGAAGATCGTTGAATCGGTCCCATGCCTCATAAAACGTCTCATCAAATCTTTGTTGAAATCTCGTGATTTCATTTCGAAGATTTGTTGTTTTAGAAGGAGGGAAAAATTTGTTGATGAATTTCGAAACAAGATCATCCCATGTTTGAATCGATCGAGGGGGTTCTTTCTCAAGCCAAATCCGGGCTGCCCCTTCGAGGGAAAATGGGAAAAGCATAAGCTTTACCGACGTACTCGGGACGTTCGGGAACTTCATCGTAGAAGTGATCTTGTTGAAATAACGAATGTGAGCATGAGGGTTTTCTTTGTCATGTCCAAAGAATTGCTTGTTTTGAACGAGGGTAAGCAAACCGTGCTTAAGGTCAAAGTTGTCTGCGGTGATTTCGGGCACAACGATGGCATCCTCGTAACCCTCGATAGGTGCTTCGAGCAATTGAGCCATAGTACGAGTATCATCCATCGTAACTATGGGAGGAGCTGGATTTTCAATTGGTTCTTCAAGATTAAATGGTTCAACAAAAGCCGATAAGGCTTGTTGTTGTTGACGGTTAAGATTACGGGATTGAGAACGAGTGCGAATGCACTAAAATATAAAAAGAAAATTTACACTAATTTTTTTGGTTCTTTTTGGTTTATCAATAATGAATTCATAATTTATTTTAATAACGTACAACGAGATAAGACAACTTACATCTAATAATCAACAAGCTTTTCGATAACTCTTCGAAAAGAAAAACGCATAAAGATGCGGAGGAATAGGAAAGCGCAAAGCTATTAAAAACTTTTTTCCTTTAGGGTCGTAGTTCACTACCATTTCCACCACTCTCACCCATACCAGCCTCTACATCATCACCACCATTGCTACTATCCTCTACTAACCGTAGAGAGGACAGACCCGAGGTTACCTTACCGCCTCAAAAGAGGTTAGGTATCACTCTTGGTCCTAGATACAAGGTCAGAGAGAGCTCGTCTGCTGCTGCTAGACCGGCTGGAGGTCTTAGGGCAGACTATGGTTTTGTTGCTACTATAGATAGGGAGATCAGGCGTAATCTAGAGAGATATGTTGGATATGGGATCACCGACTATTGGGATGAGATAGTTAAGGCCATGCATGGGACACCAGTAGTTACCGATGTGGCAGAATTTAGCCAGAGGATGACAGCGTTTGAAACTAGGGTTAGGCAGGACATAGACGAGATATACACGAGGTTGGATGATGAGCAGTCTGAGCGACAGCTGATGGCTGGTCGGCTCAACATGCTTTATAGGGATAGGCGTGCACATGCTCGTACTGCTAGACTCATGGAGGCTGAGGCTAGGATGTCTTGAGAGGCTTGGGGATGATCTATGGATGCGAGTGACCTTGTGTGTGCAGAGGTTATGTCGTTACGTACTCAGGTGGTAGCACAGCAGGCAGTGATTATAGAGCTACAGGCAGCAGACCGTAGGAGGTAGGCGGTGATTACAGAGATGCTGACGGCAGATCGCAGGAGGCAGAAGCAGTTCATAGAGGCACTAAAGCTGCTGAAGAGACTTCAGACTCAGATGACAGAGTTCGAGAGACAGCAGGGACCCGCCAAAGGTCCTGCACAGCCAGATGCACCAGAGGAGGCTGGTAGCAGTTCCTAGATCCTGTCATGGCTAGTTATTTTGTACAGCTTACTAAGTATTACGGGTAACTCTCGGCTAATATGGCTTTAGGTTGTATATATTCTTTTATCTTGTAACCTAATCGTTGTGATCATTTTGTATCTGAACCAATCATGTATGTTTTCCAGTTATATATGAAATGGTGGTATTATGTCATGTCTGTAATCGAATTTATTATGAATGAATGTCGATTTAGCTACACCATTGTTAATTTTAATTCAGTTGTGCATTTCACTGTATGATGTGATCTCATTTTACTTATTGGGTATATGTCATGTAATGGTTATGATTTTATGAAATCTAACGGGTATTATATTTTCTTGTGATTTGAAGAAAATGGAACCAAAGAGAAGGACCACGAGGTTAAACCCAGAAATAACACCGGCCACAACAACCGCCACCACTACCACTGTCACTAATGCCCAACTTCAGGCAATGATTGACCAAGGCGCTACTGCCGTTTTGGCAGCACGTGATGCAAACACGAATGGCGTCGACAGGGACAATTCAGGAACAGGTGCTAGGAGAAACGAGCCAGCCACTCGTGAGTGCACTTACCCAGACTTCATGAAGTGCCAACGTCTAAATTTCAATGGATTAAGAAAATGGAAATTATGTTCTGCATAAGCAACTGTTCTATGGAAAACTGATTTAGTGTTTGATTCAACCCTTTTATAAATATATAAATAAATATATAATACTTATAAATATATAATAAGGATAATTATCAAGAAAATCAATAAAACCGGGAGTAGTAAATGATATTCCCTGGTCGTTTATCCCCCGCGAGGAGTAAATTGGAAAGTCGAGAGTTGGATTGACATTTTAAGCTTGAATGGAACAAGATTTGGATTGGATTTCTAAATCTACGGGAAAAATAAGGCAATCTATGCTAAAAATAAGAAAAACACACAAAATTATGCTAAAAACGATAACGGGAATCTAAAAATGACACTTAAAACCCCTAATTTCTAAACAATTAACCTAAAATGATTTTTTCGCTTTTAATAGACTCTAATTAACTAAAAAGTAAGATTAAAGAAAACTAGAACGAAAACGGAGTTGATTTGAGCTTTAAAACACGAAAAACGTGAACGGGAACGAATCCCGTTCTTTAAAAAATGAAATTTTGCAAAACTGACCCTACGAAAGTTTTTCTATTTTTCCTAAGTGAGATATGACAAAATAAATTTTTCTAAAAAAGAATTATATTTTTTTTTTAATTTTTTATAATTAAAAAACAGTTTTAAAGAAAGTAAATGATAAAAATAGTAAACAAAATGGGAAAAATGCCATAAAATACAGAAAAGTAGTTTAAAGTGTACTGGATTTATGAAAAATAAATGCTAGAAAAGTGGGCTTATAAATAAGCCGAAATAAGCTGAAACAGCTTATGGGCTTAATGGGCTAAATAGCCCTTATATAATAAATTGTGCAAATCAGTACTGGATGAGCTATTGTAGCACACCGGTAGTGAGTGTGTTATAAAACGTTGGTTGATAGGGGTTGAGGTCCCAAGTTTGAGCCTTGCTCACTTGGGGCTTCCCCTAATCCCAACGTTTTTGTTTTTCATTTTTTTTACAACTTTTTAGATAATCTGAAAATAAGCAACTTTAAAAAAGACAAAAAAATTTATAATTAACAAATAAGCACGAAATAAGCTAAAAAAAGTGGCAGAAATGCTTAATTTACTCTAAGTAAAAAAAAAACTAACTGTTTGGCTAGATTTTAACTCAAATAAGCAAACAAATAAGCTAAAATTCTAAAGCCCTAAACCTAATAAGCAGCTAAATACCTAAATTAAGCAAAACTAACTAACCAAAAGCACAAATAAGCAAAGAAAAGTGGCAGTTTGCTAATTTACACTAAGACTAAAAGAGTGCTTAACTGTTAGGCAGATTAAGCTCAAATAAGTTAATGGAAAATGAAAATACGCACAAACAAGTGGGGCACTAAACCTAATAAGCAAAACTGACAAAAATAAGCCAAGGAAATGAGGACAGATAAGCACAAAAATAAGTAACTAAAAAGGCAGATTACACTTTTTTATACTAAGGCAAGCTAAGCTAAACTGTTAAGGCTAAAGTGGCAAAATAAGCTAAAGGAAAAGAGTAACAAGCTAAAATAGTTGGATTTCTATACTAAATAAGCCAAAACGAGATAAAAATAAGCACAAAGAAACAAGTAAATAAGCTGGAAAATAAGCAATCAACAAGCTAGCGGACTTAACTTTTGCACTACACTAAAGAAAAGCTAAAATGCAATGCACTAAAAGGGGAAAATAAGCTAGGAAAATGGAAAATAAACAAAGGATCCTAAGGGCCTACACCTAATAAGCAAAAGGCATAAAAATAAACTACTAGGAACAGACGAAGAAGCCAAAATAAGCAAAATAAGCTAAGGGGCTTAAGTTGCATACAAACAGTCAAAAGGGCCTCTTTGGGCTTAATTTTTAAGCTGTTAGAGGGGCCTAGGGTCTTAATGGCTTATAGGAGCTTAAAGGGTGTCCTAGGGGCTTCAAGAAACTGCAAAGAACACAGGGATTTGAAAGCAAATAAGCTATAAAAAAGCTCAAAAATAGACAGTTTGCACCAGGGCGGTTTTTGGATTCCTTTAAAGAAAAATAGCAATTAGCAAACCACTAAATAAGTTGGAACATAAGCTTGAAATTGAAAGGCAAGTAAAAACAGATTGAGACAAGCTCCTAGTGAGCTTGTGCTCCAAAATCTAGACTCTAGAAATAATTTATTCTAGCTGAAAACAGGCTTTGAAAAAGGGGCTCTAAGACTAAATTGATGACTTAACAAATATTGACAGATTTTGAAAGCATAGAGGTAAACTTAAAAGTAAACTTATCCTACTGCATTAACACTTAAAAAGACACACAAAACAGGTTTTAAAATTGCTTTTAAAAGACTAATCAAATAAGTCTTTGAAATTTGTTTTGTCAAGACAGATTCAAAAGACCTATTGGTAAAAACTCAAAACCAAACCTTAAGACCTTAAAAGATTTGAAACTAAATGTAAAACAACTTAAAAAGACTTGTCAAGGGTGGCCAAATGACCTAATGGGTTTAAACACAAAATGACTCGTTTTAAACCACTATGCCAAACACCCCTTTAACTATCTTTTATGAAATTTTTATACTAGAAATATGAGATTAAAACCTAAAACCTTGACTACCAGATAATTATTAGCTAATATTAAGCCTAATAAACAGGATTTAACTGCTAATTTTTTTTTACCTTTTTGACAGTTTTTAAGAAAACAAGTAAATTGAAACAATTAAAGTAATACCCTACTTTTTAAACTTTGAATAGCAATAATAAGATAAAGTAAGCAGTAATAAGCTGGTAATAAGCAGACAATAAGCATGAAAAGCTAAAACAGGAAATAAAGCAGAAAATGGTAAAAGGAGTGTGTACCTCAACCCCTTGCTCAAAACAGGAGTTATACAACCTAAATAAGCTCTAAACCCTACCCTTGCTTATAAATAAGCTCTACTATATGCCCTATAACTCTTCCATTGCAGCTTATCATCCATTAGCTCAAAAATTTCCAAATTTCTTTTAATGTAACAATAGTTCACAAAACCTTTTGTAAAACCTGTGAATAAGTTTAAAACAGTTCCTATAATGCTTAAAAGAGCTTATAAGAATGACTTGTAAACACACAACAACTTGAATGCATAATCTTAAAAGACAGAATTTGCAAACTTGAAAAACTAAAATTTCATTTACATAAAGTGATTACAAGACTTTTGAAAGTTAAAAAATTACAGAATTTTAAAGACAATAAAACATTTAAAAGTAAATTAAAACTACTCCTCAAGCTACTCTCCTCTCTCTCTGTGTGTCTTGTTCTTCTTTATATAAGTTGTGTAGTTGCCTTTGATGTGTGCCTCTTGTGTTTTTGCTGTGAGAGGAATCAAAGCCCTAATCCTGGCCATTGATTTGGCTTGCTTCCCAATCCAATTAATCACGGACCTTGATTTATCTTGGCCAATGGTGTCTTCTAGGATTGCCATAGTAGACAATGTCCCATGTGGGGGGGGTAGGGTAGTGAAGTTTTGTTTGGTGGTGAATGGAAAACGAGGGTGATGGTGATAGGGTATAATGGCGGGAAAATGGGGGAAGAAGTACAGTGTTTTAACAGGGGTGAAATTTTGGGGTTGGGCAGAATTAACCCTACAATGTTATACGTTAGATTGCAAACTCAGTCCTTGTGTAGATGTAACTTTAAGGGACTTGGCAAGAAAGGTCCCCCAAAGTGTGTTGAGTGTTTGCAAGGATAGTCCTCAAAGGGACTAACAACGTTTGGTTTTAAGGGCTGTTAAGTGTTATTTGGGTTGGGCCAGTTTCATGGTTTTGGGCCGGTTTGATTTATAAAAGGAGAAATGGGCTTATTTGGATTCTTTTGGGCTTTTACTAGTGTAATATATAAGTGGGCTGACCCGGGCCCACTAGGTGGGTACGGGTGGGCCCACTTTGACTTTTTAGGTTTTACGGGTTCGGGTTTGACCTTTGACTTTTCTGGGTTAACTTTGACTTTGACTTTCTTGGACATTGGCTTTGATTTGACTTTGTCTTTTCACGCTTTTCCATTCTGTGCTCGGTTTTATCCGTTTTGGCTTGATTTTTTGTCCTTTTCTTGGATATCCGTTTCCTGCACAATACAAATGAAAACATACAAATACAATGTATTTTTGGTACGTTTTTGGTCCTTTAAGTCCGGTTTTAATGGAAAACGGTATGTGAAATTAAGCACATACCATAGGCCGTACTCATGTCCAATCGAGTTCCCAATACCTTATTAAGTGCTTTCCAGAATAGTGATGTAAATCTACCATCACGATCGGAGATAATAAAAACAAGCACACCATGTCGGGTGACTACTTCCTTCATGTAAAGCTTCATTAACTTCTCCATGAGATCCGTTTCCCTCGTTGGTAGGAAGTGAGCAGATTTTGTAAGACGATCAATGATTACCCAAATGGTATCATAACCGTTTGTCGTCTTAGGGAGTTTAGTGACAAAATCCATGGTGATTTTCTCCCACTTCCATTCTAGAATCTCTGGTTGGACTAGTAAACCGGAAGGTTTTTGATGCTCTGTCTTGACTTTAGAACATGTTAGGCACTAGCTAACATAAGTGGCAATATTCGCCCTCATGTTAGGCTACCAATACAACTGCTTTAAGTCTTGGTACATCTTGTCTGAACCCGGATGAACAAAATACTTCGACTTATGAGACTCGTGCATGACTAGAGTCCTTAAGTCGCCATAACATGGTAACCAACTCCTTTTGTTTAAACATAAGGTTCCGCCCGCACGGCGTTTCAATCTTTCCTTTATAAGGTCTTGTCGGAGCATACCTCCAATGTCTTCAGTAGTGAGGTTTTCGGGTTTTAATGCTTCGGTTTGAGCTTCTAGGATTTGGTTAGGAAGATTCAGGCCAATAGTCATGACTAAGGCCCAAACCCTTAAAGGTTTAACCCTTTCTTTTCCGCTCAATGCATCAGCAACTACGTTCGCCTTCCCTGGGTGGTAGCGGATGTCACAATCGTAATCACTAAGAAGCTCCAACCATCGCCGTTGTCTCATGTTCAACTCCTTTTGGTCAAGGATATATTGTAAGCTCTTATGGTCGGTGAACACGGTACACCTTGTCCCGTATAAGTAATGTCTCTACATCTTAAGGGCGAACACTACAGCTCCAAGCTCAGTTTTCGAGAGGCATAGGCTATAACCTTCTCTTTTTGCATAAGTACATCACCCAATCCTTTATGCGAAGCATCGCAATAAACAATAAAGTTTTCGGATCCTTTAGGCAAGGCCAGAATAGGTGTGCTACATAGCTTCTGTTTGATCGACTGGAATGCAGCTTCCTCCTTCTCTCCCCAGTCAAACTTTACGCTCTTCTGAGTCAGCTTAGTCATTGGCTTTGCGATTTTGGAAAAGCCTTCAATGAATCTTCTGTAATAACCGGCGAGTCCTAAAAATTGGCAGATCTCTGTTGGACTCTTAGGAAATGCCCAATCTTTAATTGACTCGATCTTTGCAGGATCTATATGGATGCCCTTGCTATCTATTACATGGCCAAGAAATTGCACTTTTGGAATCCAAAATTCACACTTGGAGAATTTTGCGTACAACTCCTCCTTCTTAAGTAGTTCCAAGATTAGCTTGAGATGCTCTTCATGCTCTTCCTTGTTCTTCGAATAAATTAGTATATCGTCGATATAGACAATAACAAACTTATCCAAGTACGGCTTGCACACCCGGTTCATAAGGTCCATAAATACAGCGGGTGCGTTTGTTAACCCAAAAGGCATCACTTGGAATTCATAATGGCCATAACGCGTCCTAAACGCGGTCTTCGGAATATCTTCCTCGCGAACTCTCAACTGGTGGTAACTTGATCGTAGATCAATCTTCGAGTAGACACTCGGTCCTTGAAGTTGGTCGAACAAGTCATCAATTTTCAGAAGTGGATAACGGTTCTTTACCGTTAGCTTGTTTAGTTCACGATAATCGATGCACATACGAAACGATCCATCCTTCTTTTTGACAAACAAGACCGGGGCTCCCCAGGGTGAAGAGCTGGGCATTATAAATCCCTTGTCGGATAGTTCTTGAAGTTGTTTTGCCAGTTCTTTCATTTCAGATGGTGCCAACCGATAAGGCGCCCGTGCTACAGGTGCAGCACCTGGTACCAAATCAATTTGGAATTCTACTTGTCGAGCTGGTGGAATACTTGGTAAGTCTTCAGGAAAAACTTCAGGCTAGTCTCTGACGATCGGCATGTCTTCAAGTCGCTTCTCCTCCGACTTGTCCTTGGCTTCCTTCGTGGTAATATGTGCCAAAAAGACATCACATACCTTTGACAAATACTTTTGTGCTTTAGTGCATGAAATGATATTCAGTCGGGATTCCTTCCTTTGATTGCTTCCATCACCTTGAAAAATTAACGTTTCTTTTCCGAAAGAAACACGTACAATCTTCTCGTCGCAGATGATCACTCCATGATGCTTTGTTAACCAATCCATCCCAATAATGGCGTCAAAACTACCGAGTGGAACAGGCATCAAATCTGTTAGCCTTAATTATATTAAGTCAAACATGAATGTTATCGGTCTTACAAAGTCAAACTAGGTCTTGTATTGTAATAGGCTAGTCGGGTTCAACGGGCTTGGTTTGTAATCTAATATTGTCCGTGTTGCGGGCTCAAAGCCCAAGATATGCCAAGCCCGGCCCATGTAGAAAGCCCATACGCCTACTACTTGGCATTGGGTATAAAAGGACCCTCTCCACACATGGAGAGGGTGTTGGTTACCATATTTTACACTTGTATGTGTGTGTAATCATCCACCTCTCTAGTTTCTCTATAATAAATCTTCCAACTTTTCTTTCTATCTTTCTATCTTTCTAGCTTTTTGCTTATAGGTATAGCTTATGTTGTGAAATGGGTTAAAGTTTTGGGATAACATTTGGTATCACTCGCCACGGGTTGGTTTAGTGATTATGTTCATTCTTATTTTCGGGCATTTTCTAGCTTATTTCTAGCTTATTTTTTTTCTTTTTTCACTCGTTACACTTTGTTCCCTTTACACATTTATAAGTTTCATTTTTTTCATTTGAAAATCATATGTTTCAGTTTGGGCTTTAAATAGTTTCTTTTTGAAATCTTCTTCTTGGGCTTATTAACAGTAAGGCTGCGTTTTTGTGTGCACAATACTAAACACTTTTACAAAAATTTGGCTATTCATTTTTGTGGCCTTTTTGCGTAATTTTTTTTTCTTTCCGAGTCAAAGTCTCAAAAGTTTGTAACTTATTCTAGTAAAAAAGAGAGCTTCTTTGTCACGGCTTATTGCGGGTTAAAAACAGTTTCTTCAAGCTTATTTTCAACTTTTTTTTAAAGTTCTTGGCTTATTTCTATGTGGTATATGATGGGTTGAAGACGGTACAAAAATCGTGCGCACAAGGTGTTTGCTATATTGTTGAAGTCGAACAAGCATTTTCTTGAGTGAAGCCGAACGAGTTCAGCCTTGTGGAACCGATCTAGTTAAAGTTTCAAAGACCCGAACTAGTTCATCCAACAACGACCGAACGAGTAAAATACTTGTCCACCGAACGAGTAAAATTCTTGACCACCGAACGAGTAAAATTACAAAGAGCACCGAACGAGTTTTTTTTACTAGTGCAAACCGAACTAATTCTCGAGAACAAGCCTATACTCGTTTAAGTTTTTTCGGTTTTTCGGTTTCGAGTGTCGTTAATCTACGGGACTTAAGACATACACCATTGTGATCGTGATACGTTTTCGATCATCGTGGTATATTCGGATTTTACCGACGATCACCACATGAGCTTATAAATCAATCCAAATCAAACGAAAAAAAAGAAGTTTTTTTTTACTGTTTCAACGAAGAAGAAGAATAAGTGCATGAGATATTTTTTAAATATTGTTTAAATTTTGAATTTTATCAATTTCACCTTTACTTTTCAAATAACATCAAATTTAACCCTTAGTTTTCGAATAGTTTACATTTTTACCCTAAGGTTTCTAAATAATTTTAATTTTATTTTTTTATTTTAAAACATTTTCAATTTTAGTCCTTAGGTTTCAAAATTTTAAAATTTTTTAGTTTATTAGTTTAAAATAGTTTTCACCATTAGTTCTTATCTTAAGTTTTTTTTAACAAACGTTAATTAAGCTCGAGTTCTTTAACGTCAACAACGATTTCAACGACAATTAATCATTGCTTCACGGTTTCTTCTTGATTTTGTAAAATCCCGCGAAAGATACGATTCTTTTCTCGGTTTTAATCAAAGATTTGTAAAATCCCGTGAACGTTAATTGATTTCGATCCACAACAACAATCACTTTACCTACTTAAGATCCGATATCCATTCACAACATCACAATGTCAAATACCAATACCAATTTGCAAA
>BQNB010007576.1:2147-93037 GCA_026074375.1 Tanacetum coccineum
TTTGATGGTATGCTTAGACATTTAGATGCTAAGAAGAAGTTTGTAATGTACCCACGTTTTATTTCTATCTTTTTAGATAAACAACTAGCTAAAGTACCTGTACCTTTAGATCATTTTCTTGTAAATACTTTAACTAGTAAAGTCTTTTCTTTCATGGTTAAAAAGGCTAAACATTTCTCAGGGAAAGTCACCCCTTTATTTGCTTCTATGTTGGTACAACCAACTGAGGATGAGGGTGCTCCTTCAGAAAGACCATCTGAAGCATAACCTACACCCTCTCCTGCTCACACTAGTGAAGTACCTATTGAGCCACAGACTAACTCATCTCCTGCTCACACTAGTGAAGTACCTATTGAGCCACAGACTGATCCATCCTCTAGACCTTCACCTTCTACTATTATTCCTGATTCTATCCCAGAAACTTCTGGTGGGAATCTTGGAGGTCATTCATCCAGTGATAAGTCCATTTCAGGGAATGAGGGTGACATGACTCTCTAAAGTGTCTATGATCTTTGTCTCTCTTTATGTGCATAGGTTTCAGATCAAGCCAAGGAAATACAACACTTGAAGGCTCAGATCAAAAAGCTCAAGAAGCAAGCTAAACCTGTAATCAAACACCACAGAGCATGGATGCAAAGTATCTCCTTGAAGCAAAGATTGGCAAGAAAAAGATCATCAAAGAAATAATAGGTACACAAAGAGTCTGTATCCAAACAGGGGAGGAAGTTTGCTAAAGGTGAATCTTCAGTTCAAAGAGATCCTCTATTTGATGAGATTCCTGAAGATACAGTGGATCATATGGAAACAGAGAATGCTCAGGATGTGGGGAGGACAAGAGATATAGTGGATGAAGACAAGGAGATGGATGAAAATATACTTAGTACTGAAGATGTACTTAGTACTGATAAGGAGAAAGTTAGTACTGACAAGGAGAAAGTTAGTACTGACAAGGAGAAAGTTAGTACTGATAGACCAATAGTTAGTACTGACGGATCCAAAGTTAGTACTGACAAGCAAATTGAAGGTACCGATGAACATATTGAAGGTACCGATGAACAAATTAAAAGTACTGATGAGCAAAGAAAAGGTACTGAAGAAGGATGTGCTACTCAAGCCACTCAAACACCTACTTATACAATATTTAGAGATGATGAAACAATAGCTAAGGTTCTTCTCAACATGAGTCAAGCCAAAGCAGTTTCTAAAGAGAAAGAGAAAGGTGTAGAGTTGAAGAATATTGAAGAAACTGACAGACCTAGGCCTACCTCTACAAGATCACTTCTGACATTAAAGCCTCTTCCAAAAATTGATCCAAAAGATAAAGGAAAGAAGAAAATAGAAGAGGAGGATGAAATTGAAGTGAATCGGATGGTATCCTGAAGCTTGAGAAAAAGTTTAAACAACTTGAAAAGTGATGAAGAGATGGCTAGGAAAATCAAGAGAGTGGGAAGGTGAAGAAAGAAAGAAACTGAATAGCTGAGAAAAAGCTAATAATGAAGCTTCTCATGAGAAACTTTGATGATATAAATGCACAGAATTCGGAGGCAGATAGACTTGTTGCTGAGAAGCTCAAGACATAGAAAGGAGAGCAATTTACAATAGAAGAAAGAGCAAAGTTCATTCATGACACAATTGCTGCTCAAAGAAAATTCCTCTTGCTAAACAGAGATTAGATGGCCTCAGGAACAGACCTACAAGAATAAACTGAGAAATCCAAATGATGACCTCTTGAAGGCATGTAGGAAAACTTCAAGCACTCTGAACCTGAAAAACCCAAGAAGTTTGAAGAAATACAAGTCTGTATGAGAGATAAAGAGGTCAGATGGAAGATTTATTTTATTGGAGTCTGCTCTAAAGATGAAGAAAGATCAAAAGGATGAATGAAAAAGGAATTGATTCCTCTAAATGTGACATAAGGATCATGGGAGGAGGAAACTAAAGAAGAAGTTAAGGAGGTGGTAAAGAAGAAGAAAAGGTACAGAAAGAGAAAAACTTGAATCTTAGGTTCGGGAACTTATTGATGGATAATACCTCAGTTGAAGGTATTATTTGTTGGTGTTCTTTTACCAACTTGGTTAAAATTTTTATTTCTTATATTCGCAAGAAAAATCAAAAAATCCGGAAGAGCAAATATTTTTGTATTTTTCTTATTTATTAATCTTCTACTTATACTAAAAAGAAAAGAAAAATATTTTTTTACTTTTTATATTTTTAATTTTTTTTGTATTTTTGATTTTCTTAAAAGCGTAACTTTCGAAGACGAAAGGTTTTCCAAATCACGATCAACAAACTGCAAACGAAGGAATCTTAATCACAAATCCCCGGCAACGGCGCCAAAAACTTGATGTAATATTTTAAATACGTATAATAATATAACGATAATGAAATTCCTAAACTACCCTTGAGGACAAAGGTAGTAAGAAAAATCACACGAAAATATTCTACGTAAGAAACCGGTAAGTGATTACCGGGTCGTTTTCCCAAAGACTTATGAAATTGAGACCTCGTTTGTTATTTGGACAATGATTTGAATGGGATTTCAAAGATTTTTGATTGATTATCTAATTCTACAATTAAAACAATTAAAACATTCAATTAAAAACAATTAAGCAACTAGACAATTAAACAAATACGGGAATTAAAGAAACGCGACTATTAAAACCCTATTTTAACAAAACTTAATCCTAAAATTATTTTCTAAACTTTTTCTAATCCTATTTTACTATTAAAAAGGAAAAGCTAAGGAAATTCTAAAACGAGAGTGATTAAAAATTAAAAACGAAGAAAACGAGAGCGGGGATCAAATCCCGTTCTTTAAAAAGTGATTTTATTAAATTTTAACCCTACGAAAGAAATTTTTTAACCTAAGCCTAGAAATTGATAAAAGAAAATTTTAGAAAAAAGAAAATTATTTTTTTAATTATTTTTTTATTTTTTATGATTTTTTAAAGTTTTTAATAAAGAAAAATAATTAAAAATAGTAAACTTAACTCTAAAAAATCTAGAAAAATTATAGAAAGTGTAAAATAAGATGACTGATTTTATAAAAATAACTACTAAAAATAAGCTAAACAAATAAGCCCTAATAAGACGAAAATAAGCTACGGCTTTTTTAAGGAAAAGGAAAATGAAAACGTGTATAAAGAATAAATGAGGGAGAGTATGATTGGATGAGCTATTGAAGCACAATGGTTACTATGTGTTGAGTGTGGGACGTGTGTGTGCTATAAGGGAGGTCATGGGTTCGAACCCCATGACTTTCCTTTTTCCATTTTTATTTTTTTATTTTTGAAAACTCAAAAAGCAAAGTTGTAAAACTAATGAAGACTAACAGATTTTATAAAAACAGTTATTTTAGAAAACCTGAAATAAGCTAGAAAATTGCTTAAAGAAACTTGTTGGGAATTACGTTTTCCTAACTTAGTACCGACAGTACAAATAGTTAGTACTGATAGTTATAGTTAGTACTGACAGTACAAAATGTTAAGTACTGATCAGTTAGTTAGTACCGATAGTAGAAAATAGTTAGTACCGTTTAAGAGATATGTATGAGATATTTTAGGAAAAGATATGTACGCGTTTTGTAAGCCTGTTAGGGTTTATCCTTGGTCTATAAAAGGATCCCTCTTGGCATAGTTAGACACACGATCTCAAGATATCTCATAGCAAAATCATATCTCAATAGTTAGTAATCTGTAATCATTCAAAGCAGATTAATAGAAGTTATTATTTAGTTCTTCATTGTTTTTCTTAGTACTTGTGTTAAGATTCCGCATTAACACATAGTATTCATAATCAGTGTTTCTACATAGTCAACTGTATTTATACATTTTGGCTATCATCCTTAATAGGCTGCAGAGATCTATTCCTAAGGGACTCACAAGTGGTATCAGAGCCTGTGAGAAACTCTGAATAAGAAGAACAATCAAATCCAGTTATAAACCTTCATTCTTCAAAACTAAACATGTCTGCATCACAAGATGAAATTCCACCACCACCACCACCTCCACCATCATCACAAACACCAACCCAACAAACTCCTCATACAGTATCTACCATCAAGCTGCCTATTCTCAAAAAGGGAGAATATGATATAAGGGCTATAAAAATGGATTTTAGAGTATACAATTTAGAAACCAAAAGAGTTGAAGAAAACCTGCACATCAACTTCTTAGAGAACAAACCAAATGTTGCAGGGAAAGGACCAACTTGGCTTTTTGATCTTGATTATTTAACTGATTCTATGAATTATCATCCTGAGGAAGCCAGTGATGTGGATGTCCATCTCTATAGGTCCATGATTGGCTCTTTAATGTACTTGACTGCTTCTAGGCCTGATATTATGTTTGCAGTCTGTGCTTGTTCTAGGTTTCAGGTCACTCCAAAGTCCTCCCATCTAAGTGTTGTCAAGAGAATTTTTAGGTATCTAAAGGGCAAACCCAAACTGGGTCTTTGGTATCCTAGAGTGTCTTCATTTGACCTAGAATCCTTCTCAGATAGTGACTATGCTGGAGTAAATCTTGACAGGAAATCCACAACAGGAGGTTGTCAATTTCTTGGCAGGAGACT
Organism: Tanacetum coccineum; assembly: GCA_026074375.1. Lineage (NCBI taxonomy): Eukaryota > Viridiplantae > Streptophyta > Magnoliopsida > Asterales > Asteraceae > Tanacetum > Tanacetum coccineum. The sequence goes on from BQNB010007576.1 coordinate 6,717, forward strand.
CATTTTTTGGCAATGCAAAAAGTAAACCATTGTGGCTACTTCTACTACGGAGGCAGAATATGTTGCTGCTGCAAGCTGCTGTGGGCACGTTTTGTGAATTCAAAATCAAATGTTAGACTATGGGTTCAACTTCATGAACACAAGGATCTACATTGATAATGAAAGCACCATATGCATTGTAAAGAATGCAGTATATCATTCCAAAACAAAGCATATTGCTATTAGGCACCACTTCATAAGAGATGCTTATGAGAAGAAATTTATGCAGGTGCTTAAAATCCACACTGATGACAATGTAGCTGATCTACTAACCAAGGCATTTGATGTTAGCAGGTTCCAGTTCTTGGTTGTTTCTATTGGGATGATAAATCCATAAGCTGCATTGGTTAAAGGGAGGCAATATGTTGTGTTATATAGTTTGTATGCAGTATTAAGTGTGAAGCAACATATTAACCATAGGTGATGCATTTCTAGAGGTTTGATAGGATTTAAAGAGTCATTGAGAAGAGTTATTGATGGTACTGAAGCACTCCTGTTCCGTACGTTGTTCATTCTTTGGTTGGACACAGTTAGTACCGATAGTGCAAAGTTAGTACCACTAGGCAAAGTTTGTACCGGTATAGAGACGTTGAAGAAAAATACCGCCAAGGGTACAAAGTGTAAATTAAAACAGTTTCCTTAAAATTAGGTCTCCTAAACCTATATAAACCCATCTCAATTGCACAGTTCCTTACGCATTCTCTCTCAAATACGTTCGTAAATACAAGCCCTAATATCTCTCTTAACGACGATCACTCTTTCGACTACAATGGCTGTTCTTGATTTATGTCCTAAGCACAATATGGTCGTGTATCTGGAGAAGACTGAAGGGAATGCAGAGTTTCACGAGATCACTGATTTTCTAACGCGCAGTTCCATTCATCATGCTCTCACTGTAAGTCCAGTTGTTTCTACTACATTTGTTGAACAGTTTTGGACGTCTGCTAAGTCTAAAATAATTAACAATGTTAGACACATTACTGCCAATGTAGCTGGCAAGCCTGTGTCTATCTCTGAGGCATCAATAAGAAGTGATCTTCTTTTTAATGATGCTAATGGGATAGACTCATTACCTAATCAGGCTATATTTGATGCTATACAGCTTATGGGATATGAGGGGGATTTAACAGTGTTAACATTTAACAAAGCTTTGTTTTCACCCCAATAGAGGCTTTTATTTCATACAATGAATCACTGTCTTAGTTCAAAAAGCACCTCTTGGGATCAAATTCCTACTAATATTGCCACTGTTGTCATTTGCTTAACATCTAATCAGAAGTATAATTTTTCTAAATTAATTTTTGATGGTATGCTTAGACATTTAGATGCTAAGAAGAAGTTTGTTATGTACCCATGTTTTATTTCTATCTTTTTAGATAAACAACTAGCTAATGTACCTGTACCTTTAGATCATTTTCCTGTAAATGCTTTAACAAGTAAAGTCTTTTCTTTCATGGTTAAAAAGGGTAAACATTTCTCAGGGAAAGTCACCCCTTTATTTACCTCTATGTTGGTACAACCAACTGAGGATGAGGGTGCTCCTTCAGAAAGACCATCTGAAGCACAATATATACCCTCTCACGCTCCTACTAGTGAAGTACCTGTTGTACCACAAACTGACTTATCTCCTACTCACTCTAGTGAAGTACCTATTGAGCAACAGACTAACCCATCCCCTAGACCTTCACCCTCTACTATCATTCCTGATTCTATTCCAGAAACTTCTGGTGGGAATCTTGGAGGTCATTCATCCAGTGATAAATCCATTTCAGGGAATGAGGGTGAAATGACACTCTAAAGTGTCTATGATCTTTGTCTCTCTTTATGTGCACAGGTTTCAGATCAAGCCAAGGAAATACAACACTTGAAGGCTCAGATTAAAAAGCTCAAGAAGCAAGCTAAACCTGTAATCAAACATCACAGAGCATGGATGCAAAGTGTCTTCTTGAAGCAAAGATTGGCAAGAAAGAGATCCTCAAAGAAACAATGGGTGCACAAAGAGTCTGTATCCAAACAGGGGAGGAAGTTTGCTAAAGGTGAACCTTCAGTTCATAGAGATCACCTATTTGATGAGATTACTGAAGATACACTTGATCATATGGAAACTAAGAATGCTCAAGTTGATGGGAGGACAAGAGGTATAGTGGGTGAAAAGAAGGAAATTGACAAAAATATACTTAGTACTAAAGATGTACTTAGTACTGACAAGGAGAAACTTAGTACTGACAAGGAGAAAGTTAGTACTGACAGACCAATAGTTAGTACTGACGGATCCAAAGTTAGTACTGACAGGCAAATTGAAGGTACCGATGAGCAAATTGAAGGTACCGATGAGCAAATTGAAAGTACTGATGAGCAAAGAAAAGGTACTGAAGATCATACTGAAGAAGGAAGTGCTACTCAAGCTACTCAAACACCTACTTCTACAATATTTAGAGATGATGAAACAATAGCTAAGGTTCTTCTCAACATGAGTCAAGCCAAAGCAGTTTCTAGAGAGAATGAGAAAGGTGTAGAGTTGAAGGATATTGAAGAATCAGCCCACAGTTTATATTATTATTTAATTTTTCATTTATTTTTCATTATTTTTTCATTTTTTTTAACATATTTTCCGTAATAGAGAAAATTTCGTTTTAGAACTCAAGTATAAAGCTGAAACTAACATGCATATTTTCGTTTCCCGAATTAGCTTATTTTTAGAAAAGAGTCAGTTTAAAGTCTTTTAAAGCAAATTTAGCCCGTTTATTAGTCGCGGTAAGAGTTCAGGGAGAAATGCTTTAGCCTAATAATCTTGTTTAGCATCCTACTTGTAAATAACACTATCATTTTTCGTTCTTCGCAAATTTAAAATCCTAATAAAGATTCGCGGGAGAATGTTAGCCTATAAACTTTCGTTTTTTAAATGGTTAAGGACAAAGCTATGGGGTTCAACAGCCCGAGCGATATTCAATATTTATTCTCATTCTAACCCATTAGTAAGTCCAAAACTGTAACAAAATCACTTATTTTATTTTGAAAATTTTTTAATTTTTTCATTTTTTTGAATTTTGGTGGTAAAAACGGGATTACGTGACAACAACGGCTGCAGGCAAAATCAAATCGAAGATCCCCCCCATACTAGAACTAAACATCGTCCTCGATGTTTTAAAAGGGTACCTACGTAAATCTAAGGCCATTTTCGTTTAAGTGTGCCAAAAGATAAATGTTAGTCGATTATGTTTTTGGATATGGATTCCCAAAATGAAGCTGGGGATGTGAAACTCTTATGGATGGAAGGGTAAAAAAAATGCGAGCTCGCAGAATAAACTTTTAAGTACTTCACAATCCGGGAATCCTAGACATACAAACAAAACACACAAAACACAGACAAAACACGGGTAATGGAAGAGGTAAGCCTCCTCACACAAAAACACTTATTCATTACTACATAATACTACTACTGATAAGCATGGGGTGCCTCCCACGAAGCGCTTGTTTAAGGTCACTATGCTTGACCCGTCCCCGAATTTATTGGTCCTTGGGGAAGTTTGGAGGTCCGGGACTTACTTCGGTTGGTACGTCCCTCAATGTAGTGCTTTAACGATGACCATTCACTTTGAATTTGCCCAGAGTTTTGGATAACGCTCGATTGTGCCATATGGGAAAAAACTTGGGGTTACAGTGAATGGTCTACTCCATGCGGGTCTTATGCTTTCTTGAGTAATATCTTTAAATCTAGTTGTTAAAGAGGTGGACTCGAATCAACGGACGTTAAAACGCGATTTTTGATCTTGGGATTCATGGGATTCTCTTTGTTTTTTCTTTTATAGATCTCAAAGCGTTATTCATATGCATGATCAGAAGTTCTTAAGGTGCGTTAAGCTGAACTTTCATGTTCTGATACCACGGTTTTGTTATCAATTTTTTGTCATGCGGAAGGGCCCAGTAAGTTTGTACTCCAACTCAAAACCGGTAAGATGACATGCCTTTCCTATAACTGCTGTGTACGGGAGTGCACCCGATAAGTGTTTTGTAAGCTATACGGAAGGCCTAGAGAGAGTCTAGCTAGTTTTATCCGACCATGAGGACATTTTCGCCTATGGTTCCTTTCAAGAATTCTCTTTCAAACCACGATTTGGATAACCTCAACCTGGCCAACTTATTTGTGGGTGATATGCGGTGGAGAGTCGATGAGTGACTCTGTTATTAGCATGACCTTTGCAAATTGGTCAGGCCAAAAATGGGTCCAGCCGATCTCTTATGATTGCTTACGGAGGGGCACCGAATCTTAGCGAGAGAGATTGAGAAATTTGCCAAACACTCGGCCGTCGTGGTGGGGAGCGCTTTCGCTTTAACCCATTTTGACAAGTAAGCGACTGCCACGAGTATATATTTGTTCCTTCTTGAAGAAGGGAATGGTACCATGAAGTCAATACCCCAAACGTCAAAGATTCACAAACTTGGATGGAATTTTGAGGCATCTCATCACGTTGTGAAATTTTTCCTTAACGCTGGCACGAGTCGCAGTTTTTATCCAACTCGAGTGCATTTTGTAAATCGTGAGCCGAAGGAAACCGGCATCAAAGACCTTTTTTGGCGGTGAGATTTGCACCTAATGTCCCCCTGTGGGTCTATTGCTGGCAAGCTTCTGAGGATGTCGAAAGCTTCCTTGCTCGTGCACAACACCGCTCGGTATCACCCTTGATCCGCCATATCTATAAACAAGAAGGGGTCGTCCAATAGTAGGTGTTTGACGGTCTTTGAAAAACTTTCTTCTGCTAGACGACCATTCTTTGATCACAAATTCCATCGCATATTGGTTAGTTTGCGAAAAATCGGCAAAACCATGGGGCAATTTCATCACACTGAGAAGGGTATACCATCCCAAGTGTCTCAGAGGAAATATGTCATTTCGTATTCCTTTTTCTCGGAGTTCACTTTGATGGGGTTTTTCATGTCTGGAGAAGGTGGTCTGCGGCGAGTATTTTATGCTCCTTTATTTATTCCACGGATTAACGACATTAATTCTTGGTTGCAGCAAAATCACAGAGCAATCTTGGTCGTCTTAGCAAGCGGTACTTGAGAGCACTAATGGTCTGTATACACTATGTCTTTGACAAGACAAGATATGGCACGGAGAATTTTCTCGATAGCTTACAACTACGGCAAGTAATCCTTTTCGTCTGTAGTGTAATGTGCTGAGCCTCGGTCATAGTATTTTGCTTGCATTAGTGTATCGATGGAAGTTGCTTGGTCTTACGTTGCCCTAGGGACTACCCCTACAGCAAAATCACCTTGGCGTTTCAGTGTGTTTCTTTGGCTATCTTGGCTCATTTCTGCTTATTATTGCTTACTTAGTTTAGACTTAGGCCAGTTAGCTTATGTAGCTTATAGGGGTAGAGCTTATTTGAGCTTATTAGTTTTTTTTTTTAGTTTAGCATTCCTAAGTTTTTTTAGCGACTTTAGGTAATTCTTCGTCTTGTTAAGCTTAGTATCAGCCCATTTTATTTAGCTTATTTTTTGTTTCCAAATGCTTATATTAGACATAGTGTTTATCTGGAATGCTTATTTGCTTTGTCCAAAGTGCTTTTTAAGCCCTAATTAAGTCCTAGCAGTTTGCCTTCTAACTTAGTTTTTTTTTAAATAGGGGTACATTCTGTCTGCATTATTTTTGTTTAGTTGCCAGCTTTATTTTAAGGTCTTATAAAAAAGGTTTTTTTTAAGGTTGTCACTTTTCTTATTCTATTAGTTTAAAAAAAAATTAAAAATATGTTTTCAAAAAAAGAAGAGAGGATGGGGGTCGAACCATGACCTCATCCTTCTCACACACTCATCCCACATATACACAACAAATACCACTAACCCGTTAGGGGCCACTGGCCTTACTCTCACAATATAAATGTTTTAAAACCTTTGTACCCAATTAAGCTTATCAACTTATTTTGCTTATTTGTGCTTATTTCATTAAGCTGTGTACTCGTTTTTTTTCTGACATTGTAGCTTTATTCAAACTTACTTTTCAGATTTTTTTCAGATGTTTCCCAATTTAGTTTAGTATTTTTATCATTTAATTTCAATTAAATCGTTTTTAATTCATATTAAATTATAATATTATTAAATCATAAAAATATAATTCCTTTTTTTAAATTTTCCTTTTATCACCCCCCTTTTGGTAACTATGAAACATTTGGATTTGCTTTTGTATTCCCCCTAGGGTTAATTTTTACAATTTGGTTTTTTAAAAGAACGGGATTTGATTCCCGTTCTCGTTTTTTTCGTGTTTTACATAAATCGCTTTCGTTTTTAGGTTTCCTTTACTCGTTTTTGCATTTTAATAGTAGAATTAGAAAAGCAAACTCCCATTTGTGATATTCAAGCATAATTCCTAAACCGACACTCGATTTTCCATTCACGCCTCGTCAGGAAACGACCCAGTGGATTTTTGATTTTACTTTGGATAAAAGATTTCTTTGAATCTTTTGAAATACTTATACTATAATTGAATTATAATTATTGATTATTATTATATATTTATATTATATATAGTAAGAAATCTTTAGTTATGGGTGGCCAGAATTTTGCCGTGATGGTGGTGGTTGGAGCTGGCACCAGAAAAAAGTAACAAGGGACGGGAGGAAACGTATGTGTTGGTGGCTAGGGTTATAAAATGAGGAAACCCTAATCGGTTGAGTATATATACCAAAAAGTTAAAAAAATGTGTCAAGTGTATAATAGATTAGGGGGTGATGGTGTAAATATTACCACAGGGACCAAAAGTGTAATTTTGTAAAATACTTGTTCGGGACTCGTTTAGGCTAAATAACGGTTGATTCAAGACACGAAAGTTACGCCGTTGCGTTCAAAATGAATTTTTCATGAAAAGTGAGTATTTACATGACTAGTATTTTATAAATGTTTTATAAAATTTATTTAAAATGTTTATTATTATATGGGAGCATCGGAGGTTACCTCATGTAAACTGTTGTCCATAATTGTAAACTTTAACTTGAATATTTGCGTTTTTAACAAACGTTTATGAAATCAAATGTTCAATAATTTATTAAATATTTTTAGTAAATAAATTTGTGATAATTAAATATAATTTAATTATTTTCGCGTCGGTACGCGTTGTGCGCAGTTTTTCACAATTTGCGAAGTCGAACACTCTTCATCTTCACTTCTAGAAGTCGAACACTCTTCATCACTAGATTCTTTCTTAGCCTTTAAAGCAAGAGATTTCCTTTCAACTTTTGCTTTGACTATTTCAGAATCTTTCTTGATGATCATTTCGTAAACTTTGAGGTTCCCTATAAGTTCATCAAGAGATAGTGATGTTAAGTCTTTTGACTCTTCAATTGCCGTGACCTTTGCTCTCCATTTAGGATGTAGAGCCCTAAGAAATTTCATAACATAGTTCTTGCTAGAATAACCTTCATCAAGAGCTTTTAGACTAGTAATAATAGTATTAAATCTAGCAAAAGCACTATCTATAGATTCGTCTTCAGAAATGACGAATTGTTCATATTGTTGAACCAAAAGGTCGATCTTATTATCTTTGACTTGACTATTACCTTAGTGGGTGATTAACAATGTTTTCTAAATTTCTTTTGCCGTATTACACATGAAAATTCTTTCATATTCTTTTCTAGGTCATAAGCATATAAAGAACATTTTAGCTTCGTTACTTTTCGCAAGGTTTCTTTTTAAGATCCATTACTTTTTTCAAAGGGGTTTAACTCATCTAATTTGGTTTCCGGATATTTTGTTCAATGGGTTGAAAATCACCGTTGGTAATAGCATGCTAAAGATCTAGACTTTTGTTTTTAACATTATGTACTCGAATATTATTTCCAATAAAATAAAATACTTCACTTTTAAAAGGTTGTGGCCTTTTCATAGAATTGACCCTTCTAGATATTTGTCAGAATCCATAGATCGATCCAAGCTTTAAAATACAGTATATTTTAAAAATCTTGAGTGACATTGGCTCCTCGGTTCAATTTTGGAAACTTAGAATGGGGGGGGGGGGTTTGAATTTAGTTTACAGGTTCGTTTTAGTTTAAATACTTTGCTTTCAACATACATTTGATTCGAGTAGTATGTTTAAACCAAACCATACAATATGAAATCAAATAAGTAAATATCTAAACTATTCGAAAATAACAAATCACAACATTACAAGAGAGAGATAAGGAACAATCAAAACAAGACACCAGATTTATAGTGGTTCCTGTCTACAAAGCTTTCTTCGCCCTACTCCACACTCCGAGTATCCTACTCGAGATTTCATTGTGTCAACAAGCTCCCTTTAGGCGGAGAAAAAAATGTTTACACGTCGCTTAAGTTATTTGCCGTCCACGAAGCTAAAATGTCGAGTCCTAATTTAGCTCGTAAACCAATCTACCACTTCGGTTCCCTCGGAGCGTCGCCGGATCCATTCTCAAAAAAAATATTTTTATTTTTATTTTGCCGGTTCTTCCGTTTCCCGCCGGTTTCCTTTGCCGGTTCCATTCAGAAAATATTTTATTTTTACTTTTATTTTGCATTTTACTTTTACTTAAAAATGAAAGTAAACTTGTACATGTAAAAATAAAAAGTCTAGTTGAGTTTTGACAAAATAAAGTTTACATGTCTAAATAAAATATATATTTAGATGTAAAATTTAGTATAAAAATAAAAAGATGCATTTGTATAAAAATACTTGTGAATGCAAAATGTGAAAAGAGGTTTGATCATAATGCAACATAACAAACATGTACGAACCTGTGTTGCAACATACGAGGAGTCGATACATGGAGAGATGTTGATGTATGTTGAGACAAAATACGATTACGAGTAACTTGTACATTTTACTCCCTTTTTTGTCTTTTTGTGGGGAATGTTGTATCTGGTATAGAAACTTTCGTTTTGGGGGGAAAATTTGAATTTCAAATTTTAAGTTTTTAATAAAACTTTTTTTTAATTAGAAAATATTTTGTATAATTAATTTTGTAAAATTCTTTTGTAAAAATGTAATGGATAAGAGAAAAATATTTTCTTGATCACTAATTATGCTTACTGATTTGTTTATTCATACCTTAAGTGATTACTAATCTTAGAAATGGAATTTTACAATTAATAATTTGTAGACGTTTAATTTTATCGTAAACGTTTTTACATTTTGTTATTATCAAAACGTTGAGAGGTCGAAAATTATAAATAACATTTTTAGACATTATTTGTATTAACAATCTCCCCTTTTTGATGATGACAAAATATAAACTCATTTTGTATAAAATTAAAAGTTACAAAATTATTAAAGCGTTTTGTTCCATTTCTCCCCCTTTTTGTCGAATTCAAAAAGGATGATCGTCGAGTAGTCGTAGGAAGAAAGAAGTCGACGATATCAAGACTCCCCCTTGATGTATGCTCCCCCTCGTTCGGGGCACCAAGGGATCGATCTTACGAAAATTGTTTGCTACAAAACAAAGTTAGAAATACAAGTGCAAGACAAATATCTTTTAAGCAACACATTATATTTAAGTCACCCAAAAGAGAGTTTCATTCAACAATCAAGAAACTCATACAATAGCAAATGCAGCTAATACATTCATACAACATAAAGTAAAACTAGAGCTAATACGAGATAATTAATCCATAAGTCACATTCATGTTTATAAGTTAAAGGAGAGACATATATCAAACAATAAAAACGTCCTAAATGATTTTGATTCATAGAGAATGACTTTTTGAGCAAAAAGTTTGGGGTGACACGTTTATGAAATTTTTTAAAGCCATTTCAAGGTGGAGGTGGAAAGTGTGAGGTGATTGCGGTAGTGAGAAGATACTCAAGATGAGCAAACATGATGTTTATCTCATCTCTTAAGGTTAAGAAAAGAGTTCGGTTGTGAAAGCAACATATGCAAGTTGACCCATGGTAGTCATGGTAGTTATAGTAAAGAGGGTGGCCCATGATAGGTGGTTGAGGTTGTGGTGGAGATGTTTAACCAATTTTTTGCTACAAAACAAAGTTAGAGATACAAGAGCAAGACAGACATCTTTTAAACAACACATTAGATTCAGTAACACCAAAAGAGAGAGTTCATTCATCAATTAAGTAACTTAATTACAATAGTAAATGCAATTAATATCATTTATTATCAACATAAGATAAAACTAGAACTAATACGAGATAATTAATCCATAAGTCACACTACATGTTTTATAAGATAAAGAGAGACAATACTACATACGTCCTAAATGATTTATGATTCATAGAGAATGTATCGTTTGAGCAAAAGGTTTGGTGGTGGTTGACACGTTTTTGAAAAATTTAAAGTATTTCAGGCGATTGGGAGGGTGGAAATGGGTGAGGTGATTGCGGTAATGAGAAGATACTCAAGATGAGCAAACATGATGTTTATCTCATCTCTTAAGGTTAAGAAAAGAGTTCGGTTGTGAAAGCAACATATGCAAGTTGACCCATGGTAGTCATGGTAGTTATAGTAAAGAGGGTGGCCCATGATAGGTGGTTGAGGTTGTGGTAGTCATGGTAGTTATAGTAAAGAGGGTGGCCCATGATAGGTCGTTTACGTTTTAAAAGTTTGCTTTCAAAAATATTTAAATTCGAGTTGTATGTTTAACCAATTCACAATATGAACAAACAATATAACAATCTAAACTAAAGCTAAATAAACCATGGACAATAATGAAAAGATTTTAAGAAATGAACATTCAACCAAGACGCCAAGATTTTATAGTGGTTCGGCTACGAAGCACGTCTTCGCCTTACTCCACTCCTCGAGTATCCTACTCAAGATTTCACTATGTCAACAAGCTCCCTTTAGGCGGAGAAAATCGTTTACACGTCGCTTAAGTTATTTTTTGACACTAAGCTAAATGTCGAGTCCTAATCTTAGCTAGAACCAATCTACCACTTCACAATCAATACACAATCACTAGATCTACACTATCGGATTTACACACAATCCGAATCACACAAATACACAAGATAATTACAATAGAGATTTGATACTTAAAAGAAAAGATGAGAGATCACTAAATAACAATTCGTTTCTTGGTGAATACGAATGTTTTTCTCTTGCACTTGAATGAGAGGGAAGAGATGAGAAGAAGAGATTAGATCACTTGAAACAAGATCTAAGAATGTCAGTGATCAAGAGATTTAGAGAGAGAAAGAAGATTTTTAGAGAAAGAAAGTTATCTGAAAATTTCGTGCAAAGAGGTCTGATTTTCTGTAAGAAATGGAGAAGTATTTATAGGCAGTAAAACTCAACGGTCACTGGGGGCGGTCCCGGCGGTCCCAGATATATCTGGGGGCCGCCAGGTCTATAAGGGGGCCGCCCAGTAGACCACGCTCCCCTTTTTTGTCTTTTTGTGGGGAATGTTGTATCTGGTATGGAACCTTTCATTTTGGGGGGAAATTTGAATTTTAAATTTGAAGTTTTTAATAAAACTTTTCTTTTAATTATAAAATATTTTTTATAATTAATTTTGTGAAATTCTTTGTAAAAATGTATTGGATAAGAGAAAAATATTTTCTTGATCACTAATCATGCTTAATGATTTGTTTGTTCATACCTTAAGTGATTATTAATCTTTGAAATAGAATTTTACGATTAATAATTTGTAAACGTTTAATTTTATCGTAAACGTTTTTACATTTTGTTATTATCAAAACGTTGAGAGGTCGAAAAATATAAATAACGTTGTTAGACATTATTTGTTATTATCAATTTTATTTTTTGATGATCACAAAATATTATTATATAACTATTTTGCATAAAAATTAAAAGTTACAAAATTATTAAAGAGTTTTGTTCTATTTCTCTCCCTTTTTTGTCGAATTCAAAAAGGATGATCGTCGAGTAGTTGTAGGAAGAAAGAAATTGACGATATCAAGACTCCCCCTTGATGTATGCTCCCCCTCGTTCGGGGCACCAAGGGATCGATCTTACGAAAATTGTTTGCTACAAAACAAAGTTAGAGATACAAGAGCAAGACAAAACTTCTTTTAAACAACATATTAGATTCAAGTCACCCAAAAGAGAGTTTCATTCAACAATTAAGAAACTCATACAATAGAAAATGCAATTAATACATTCATACAACATAAGATAAAACTAGAACTAATACGAGATAATTAATCCATAAGTCACACTACATGTTTTATAAGATAAAGAGAGACAATACTACATACGTCCTAAATGATTTATGATTCATAGAGAATGACTTTTTGAGCAAAAGGTTTGGGGTGACACGTTTATGAAAAATTTTAAAGTCATTTCAAGGTGGAGGTGGAAAGTGTGAGGTGATTGCGGTAATGAGAAGATACTCAAGATGAGCAAACATGATGTTTATCTCATCTCTTAAGGTTAAGAAAAGAGTTCGGTTGTGAAAGCAACATATGCAAGTTGACCCATGGTAGTCATGGTAGTTATAGTAAAGAGGGTGGCCCATGATAGGTGGTTGAGGTTGTGGTGGAGAGATGGTGTGATGGGATTCTTTGCTATGCTCTCTCTTTTTTTGTTAACAATTCTTTTTCTTATTCTACGTGTCATGAATGTGATCAAGAGGAATGATTGGTGACAAAAAGAGTATGATATCCAAAGAAGGGTAAATTTGAAGTGGTTGAGGGTTTGAAGGTCTAGGAGGAACATAAGAGATGTTGTCAAGCAAAGGGTGGTTCAAAAGTTGAGGAGAAGTTGGTTCATTTGAAGATGGTGGTGAAATTTAAAGTTTTGATTAAAAGGAAGAAGATGTGTTCTCTTGGCTTGATGATGTTTGATTGGTGGATAGAGTTTTGGATGGTGCATTTGGAGGAGTTGGAGATGAAGAAGTTGTTGTGGGAGAAGGTGTGGTGGTGACATCTTCATCACTAGAGATGTTAACAAATAGTTATCTAGGAGGAATGATGGTTAGTTTGATTTTCTTAAAAGGGTTAGAAGAAGAAGCTTTTGTGGAATTCACTTATTTAATTTGAAAGCGTAGGATCAAAGTAGAAAATCATGAGGATTAAGGAAATATATTCCAAAAGTTGTTTAGCAAAATGCAAGAAGTTTAGCTGGGTCTAAGAGAGAATAGTCAACTGCACAGAAAATCAGGTAGTCATAGTAAAATTTTTGTGACTTCTGATGGCGGTCCCATATATACTTGGCGGTCCCATATATATTAGGGGGCCGCCTTATATTTATGGGGGCCGTTCTCTGAAGACAGGAAAATTTTCCAGTTTTCCTGATTTTCTGCAGATCCAGTACATAAAGAAATTTCTTATTTTTCCTTTTTGCAATCAACTCTATTTCATCATGAATCATCTAATGCTTAACAATTAAATTCATAAAACTAACCATTCCAAATTCAATCAAAGAAACACATGTATGCATATTAGCTAATAGATAAGCATGCATATCATCATATATGTATTTATAGTGTATCAAGTTCCATGCTACAAGTTGTTTTAAAATGATTAAAAATCGATTAGATATCAGAAGGCAAGTTTGTTGCCCGACTTACCAAATACTAAGTTACAACTAAATTAATATTAAGTTTAAGTACTTAAGCTCTAAGGAATAAGTAATATAATTAATAATGTCACAAGACACATTTCCATATTGCTCACTTCTTGATATTTCTCCACAAGTTTTTGAGGCCTTTCTTGATTGACCTTAACCCACCACGTTGCTCGTCTCGAATCTGAACTTTACGGTTGATTATTTCGGCTTGACGGGTGTAAAAAGGTTCCGAGTGAGGTTCAATATTAGGTGGGTTTTGAAAAACTTGAGGAACTTCATTTGTTAACGAATTGACATTTAACAGAATGGGGGTAAGGATGCTTGCACGCGAGGCCCTTCGCCATTTTCCATCATCATATCATAATCATTAAGATGAGAGTGAGGATGGTTGGTCTCAAAGCGGAAGAAGAAGACGGGAGTAAGAAGTGGAGTGGAGACCTCTTCCCGTGCCCGATCCCTTCTAGTCTTTTCGCTCTTGTTGAGAGGGCAAGAGGATTCATGACAACGATTCGTACTAAGGACACAAGACTCATTGCACAATTCTTGATTTGCATTCATGTTGAGTTTAAATCATACGCGTTAATAACTTAACCATAGGGGTAGGATCAACCGCTTTTGTTTGGTGTCACCACTTATTAGTTTTGCCCACTATATTAGGCAGTTTTGAACTTTTTGGCGTGGTATAAACAATAACATGTAAAAAAGACTCGCGGGAACATGGTCTCTGATTACCCCCTGACAGGAAAACGATTTTTTCCTGGACTATTTTCTTCAAAGGCTTCAAGGTTGGCACAATTTCATGAGTGAGAATTTGATATTCATGAACATCAATTTCTTCCTCATGACGGATGCGACGGACTTGACCTTCTCGATCAGTTCGAATAGACGAAATGATGTCATCAGGAGAAGGATGGTTGGTTTGATATGGACCATCCGTAGGGACACCATATGCCAACTCGTCAAGTGACCACTTGTCAGTAAAGACGTAGGCACCCTCGCAAGGTATGTCAAGAATTTGAGCAAATTCTTCAAGAGAGTAAGAAAATAATTGATTTTGAATCACAAATTCGATGAACATTTGACCTTCGTCGGAATAGTTTAATTGATATTGACTATAAAACTCAAGTAAGAAACGAGGATAAATTTGGTCAATAATTTCTAAGGAGACATCAACTCGGACAAAGAGAACAAAGACCGAACATAGTTTAGATCCGCAAAGTTTTCAAAAACCACCTGACCCTCATGAATGTAGCGACTTTCAAGGTTTCTTAGTTTTTCTTTTATAGGTGTACGATATTCATGTGATATTATTGGAATATAGTGTCTTGTATTTTTGTGATCTTCGAATGACTTACGAGGCATGATTTCCTAGAAAAAGAGTGAAATCACATTTTATTACCTGTTACTTGTAATTTGTTATGCACATTGTTTCTAGTGTGTGCCTAAATGTGACAAATGTAGAGTAACGATTAACTCGACGTAAAACATAAAATCCTAAGAGTTAATTGATGCGGTCGTCGTAGGACTTCTACAAGAAGTTTTACAACTCCCTAGGCAGAGCACCTAATCGTTGTAGTAGTAGTATAGGCAAGACTCGGGGGGTTGTTATCGTTCACTCGAGGAATAGGTTGGGAAGGCTTGATCATGGTCTAACAGAATTCTAAGGGTTGGGGAAAGATTATTTTTGTATTTTTATATTTTATAGAAAGCAAGTAAATCATATATTAGAGAGATTGTTGGTTTTAGCTATTAAACTAAATATAAATCTATGCTACTGGTGATAACAATAAGATAAAAGACTGTGTTTATTTAATCATGTATTACTCCCTAGATTGCTTCTCCTAGTGTTGTTGCCTTGTCACCCTTGTGATGATCTGTGTAACTATTTCCTAAGTCATGAACGAATTACACGAACTCGCCGTCTACTTAGTATTCCGCTAGAGCAACGCACACGTAAGGTAGTATGAAGACTATTACATGGCCCCTAGGAGTACACTAAGTGCATGCAAAATATATTAAAAGTGGATCAACTATATTAGGGGGAAATATAGTAGAGGTGATATCGATGGTATCTTTCTACAACAATCAGTTTCCTAGACATATCAAACAAGCGTTTCATGAAAAAATGATGGTTTTTAGGAGCCTAACATGCACATCTTACATCGAAGCAACACCTATTAAGATCTACCATTATTGGTTTCATACAATCATAAATAAAGGACAATAGAAGGTTTAGCTAAGCATATTAAAGATATAAAGCAAGAGCATAGATAGATATCAAACAACACATAGACATATTGAATGATTAAATAAACCTTACTTGATTAAAACATAAGTTGAAGGAAGTACAATAGGGTTTTTAGGCCCTAAAATTATCCCTAACAGCTGCTAAACGAACTAGGGTTCGTACCATCTTTTTATTCTAAAGTTTCACACTCAAACCCTAAATTCGGGGTTTGTATATTTAAGAGAAACGTTTTGTGACGGCGTCACGGTTAATCGTGACGCAGTCTATGAAAGAGAATATCTAGATATATAGGTGGGTGTTATGCTTCTACGCCGTCGGTGGTATCTTGTGACGCTAGTCTTGATCTTCCACCGGTGGATGGGTCACGGTTGTATTGTGTGAAGCCGTTCAGCTACTGTAGAGAAATTCTTGATCAATGTTGGTGTAGGTCCGTAGTCTTGTCCGTTTCTTCTCCAAATGAGCCCAAGTCACGTATAATTCTTCCAAATGCCTTCCAAATGAGAAATACCCGAAAAGGAACGATTAAGTACCTATTTTGGGCATAAATACACGATTTTGGGGGTTAAACGACCCCGAAAAAGTGTATAAAATGACACCTCATCAAATACCTTTACACTTGGAATTTACTTGTCCTCAAGCAAATGGTCTTTTCTACCTAGACAATAACAATATGAGGGGTCATTTTACCTACTCTTTAAACATATTTTACAACACAACCTCTTAGGCCTCGTAATTAAGAGAATGGAAAATATATACTAGCACCTCACATAAGTGTTTGGGGATTCTCTCTTTCACTCGGTTGTATAATAAATTATAACATATGGGGGAAACGGAAAATCAACACTCATTACCTGTCATAGCATATAAATTACCATAGGCTTGGTAAAGGATCAAACCTCCACCGCTAGGTGCAAGTATTATTCATTACTATCTAAGAGGTCTTTTAAAGGGTTGTGGGGTGTAGGTGTAAGATAACATATAATGGAAACGGAAACGGATGAGATACATTTGGGTGGCTTTGAGTGAATTTAAAGTGGAAGGGTTAGCTAATTATTTACACGAATACACTTTGGTATGGTTGCTAAGCCAAGACTAGGACCAAGATATACAAACTCTACACAACTCTACATCAATCTCTTTCTTTTTCTTTTCTTATTTTTTATAAGTAACATAATACAACATGGGGGTTTATAACACGTACCCCTACACTTGAGTTTTTACATGCTCGAAATGTACAATCTTACTAATGACCCGTATTAAGGTGGATCAAAATAACATAGAGATCATTTGACAAACATATGGGGAGGGGAATGATCTTAACTTTTCTTCACCATTTCTTTCGCGAAATAAATACTACCATGAATCCCAATCGTCCCAAAACTGTATTTACAAGGATAAAGACTTAGCAACCGTGTACTCAAATAATGTGAGTACATATAAGGTAGGCTAGGGCGATTTGGGTGTAACGATTGGTTTACGGGTGACAATGTTCTTCATTAATAATCCAGATTAACCAGAAAATTATGAGAAGCGTGAAAAAGGATAGGCTCAAAGGGTTGTACTAGGGGCATCCTACACTAAAGGTGAGTGCATGGCAAGGGTGTGAAATGTGTTACATGATCAGTGTGATCATAATAACAATTACAGGTTTAAAACATGGGTTAATCCTAATGCCTCTTATTAAGAAAATCTTACTATTATTATTGCGGTCTCGGATGCATCACCAAACAAAGTACTAGAATTTAATATGCTGGTTACACTCATATGATATTCTTACCTAACCACCAGAACATTCCAAAAAAGGTGAAAGCAATGATACATGGCCGTAACATGGAAGGAATGACATCACGCCTGCGAATCAAAACCTTACTACGGAAACCGAGTAAAGTAAAGATAAAATCATCTTGGGTTACCAATGATGGGTACCCGAATTCCTAAAGATCTAAGGGCGAACCTCACATTTTTGGGGTGGAATTATGAGGGTTATTGTGCTAGTCATATAAATTCCTATCCATGAGACAATATTAATACTTGGTTTTCGTCGGTATCTGTCGTAAAAAAAATTAAATTTTGGTAAAAATCACCTTTTATGCTATGTTTCGAAATATTACCCATCATTTTAAGGACAAAGCAAATGGCAAATGAAAGAATAGTTTCTAAGGCTTATTTCCCCCTACACTTAAGTTGAACATTGTCCCCAATGTTCTATAGAAGTACCCGTAAAAACGAATAAAGGGAAAAGGAAACAAGGAAAAGAAACTAGTACTCCCTTGGTTTGCTCAATAATGGAGAAGAAACATGCGATAACTGGTTAAATCTTCCTCCGGGAATCATCCAATAAAACTTCCTAAGAACTTCCAAGCTTCTTCTCATCAAATATAACATGTAACCAAAGACAAAGACAACTATACCAAGCATAAAATGTGCGATTTACCAATATATTATGTGAATTTAGGGTTCGACTCGATAGATAGGATGATAGAATTGTTAAACTCATTAGGTTTTTGCAGGTTTATAACAGAAGAATACATATATTAAATGTTATGCAAGTTTTATTTTCAAAAATAATTAAAATTTTTGATTTTTCTTGACCTGGGCGTTTGACGCCGTCAGGGTTTGTGTGACCCCGTCACAGGTGACATGGTGATGGCATCGCGTATTAATCGTGACGCCGTCTCCATAGTCTGCGAAAATGAAATTTTTGTTTTTGATGAAAAATTTCCTGCACTTGATTCTATAAGTTAATTCCTGTACAAATGGCTGCATAAAACCCGAGATTTAACAATTCAATCATATGACTCTAAACTGACGCGAATTAATCTTAACAATTCATTTAACATGTTTGAATTTGGCTCAAAAGCCGGATAAATTCCCCTACACTTATTGTTTGCAAAATACCTTTGATTGAAATTAAGACGAGGTTAAAGACAATACAAAGCATGATTACAAGATGGTTCAAACATAATAAAACAAACTATTAAGAATTAAAACACACATGACACTCCTAATTTATGGGAAAAGTAAATTGGGTTGCCTCCTAAGAAGCACTTTTCTTTATTAACGAGTCTTGTAGCTAGACTCGAAGTCACACGTCCTTACATGACTTCTCCATCATCATCCATTCCTCCTTCTACTTTAACATGAGCGAGTTGTTTATTTTTGAAGTTGTTGCTTCTCCATTGGTTGAAATTCATCTCCTTCTCAAGGTGGAGTTTTATTCTTTCTTCCCATTCAAGCACTAACCTATCTACAATCATGATAGGGGCTATAGGCTCTATGTCGTTCTTTACTCCTTTGTCGGTAATACAAGAGGAATCAAATATCCTATAGAAACTTACCTTACTTTTTCCTGAGCTTAGAGTTATGGTGCCTAAATCAAACTTAATTGTGACCTTGGCTGTTGTCAGGAATGGTGTTCCTAAGATGAAGGGCCTCTTTTTGTTTTCTTTGATATCTAAAATCATAAAGTCTACAGGGAATACATGTTCAGCGACCTCTACTAACACACCCTCAGCGGTTCCTAAGGAGTAAATATACGAGTGGCTAACTAGTGATAGTTTAATGTCTGTCACAGCAGGCCTTTCATCGGTAAGTCTTATGTAGGTGGATTAGGGCATAACGTTCACATTGGACCCTTGATCGACGAGGGCGTTCACGTGCTTAAGGTCCCCTATGCTGCAAGGTATTTCAAAATTCCCTCTGATGTCCTTCTTTGTTATCTTTTTTTAAGAATCGCATCATAATTAGGTCCCCCAGGTAATACTTTATACTCCTTCCCTTTTTCTTTCCGACTCGGGTTCCTGACCGAGAGTTATTGAATCTGTTGTTGTTAACTAGCCCCTTTGATCAGCTTTTCATTGATCTTATGCTTTAGGTAATATGCGATAGGCTGAGAACCATGTGCTTCCACTGCTTCTTCGTTCTTAGATGTTTTGATTGATTTGTTTCTGGCCCCGTTTTCAACTTCATTCATTTTCTCGACCTCCTCTACTGGCATTTCCATTTCTGTTTCGTTGAGCTTCTCAGTGTTGTCGGGTGTTACCTTCGTCCTGTTACTCCTTTCTTCTTCTCCTTTTGTCAGAGAGATAGAAATTTACGTTTTCTTGGGTGACGGGATTTGGCTTCTTATATTATTACTAACTTTCTCAGGGGTTCTGCTGTCTGAGTTCTTAAAAAGCTCCCGAACAATTTTAGTCTTCCTACCGTTTTGATCTCCCCGCGTTGCGTGATATGGTGTTCTGTTCTTAAATCTTTCCATTCCATTTGGGTGTGCGCTGCCATGTAATCCGCCGTACTCAGATTCAAAGTGTTGGTTTCATATGCCTTGGGTTGAGGGCTTGGACCTGTATGTTCACGAAAAGCAAAAGTGCTTAGTATTGTGGTTCATTTTGATTTCGTGGACGGGAGAGTTCGGATGACGCAATTGGACATAGGGCTTAAGGGGTGTGTGTCTGAGCTCGTGTGTGCAGTCAGTCGTGACCCTTTTAGTAAGAAGTTAATCTGGTCTTCGAACTCGAGAAGTCTTCGGTCAGGTGTTTTCGGGACACCTTGAGGTGTAGAAATGGCTTTGACCGGTTTGACGAATTCTTTTATTTCATCCCAACCTTCATGGTCGTAGAGGGCGAGATTCTTAATAATTTCCCAAGATTCATCGGTATTCTTATTGCGGAGTTTGCTGCTGGCGGCGCAGTCAATCTCGCATTTAAGATGAAAGGAGACATGATCATAGAAAATTTGGATTTGAAGCCAAAGATCGATGCCATGATGAGGGACTTTTTGGAGTAATTCCTTGAAGCGAGTCCATGCTTCAGATAGAGATTCTCCATGATGTTGTTGGAACATCAGGATATCATTGCGGAGTTTTGCGGTCCTTCCCGATGGAAAGAATTGAGCAAAGGAAATCCGGGTATAGTATAGATAGTCCAATGGTGGAGATCGGATCTGCAGGAAGACGTTTAAAGCCAATTGCTAGCTTGATTGCGTTAGGAAAAATTAAAATAAACGAGGACCGCGTTTACTTTCCCAATGTCATCGTTCAAGGTTCAAGTGTGCTCCACAAGTTAAGAAAAATCCCTTGATGTGTTTGATTTGGATCCTCGGACCGAAGGTCGTGGAATGGAGCATTCCGTTTTGCACCAGCCAGATGGTGTCGGATCGAAGAATGGTACCACGTTGTTCCCTTACGAGGAGCTCGATGGTTATTTGTAGCCTGTGGCTTTGGTTTGGAGTGTCTCTAAAGTAGGATACGGATAGGATACTCGTCTCCCATGGTGGTTGACGAGAATGAGTTACGAAACAAATAACATGAAGAAAAGATAGACTACAAGAAAGCTAATATGCGGAAATTAAATCTTACATGAAAGGATTCAAGCAAGTAGAACTAAACTAAACTATGATCAAAACCTAACTATTCCCCAGGCGGCAGCGCCAAAAACCTGATGTTCGGTTGTCGTAGGACTTCTTTACAAGAAGTTTTACAACTCCCTAGGCAGTGCACCTAATCGTTGTAGTGTAGTATAGGCAAGGCTCGGGGTTGTTATCGTTCACTCGGGGAATAGGTTGGGAAGGCTTGATCACGGTCTAACAAAATTCTAAGGGTTGAGAGAAGATTCTTTTTGTATTTTTATGTTTATAGGAAAGCAGTAAATCATATATTGGAGAGGTGTGTTTGATTTTAGCTATTAAACTAAATATAAACTAAACTAATGGTGATAACAATATAATAAAAGAGTGTGTTTATTTAATTATGTATTACTCCCTAGAGTGCTTCTCCTAGTGTTGTTGCTTTGTCACACTTGTGATGATCTATGTAATTATTTTCTAACAAGGATACAAGTGATCAGTTTCTTTCTCAAAGATTGAAGATATAAACAGGAAGGAAAACTGAAGCAACTAGTAAAGGGAATGACTCTGTCTTAATCGCAAAAACAAAATTTGATTTGGACCAAGGGGTAACATTTGGTTCTGAACTAGCAAATTACCAGTGAAGATATAGAGTAAATTATTTGGTTGCTCACACTGTATTTCGCCTACCAATGAGAACATCATCATCATCATCAATGTAAAAATCAAATTCAACTCACTAACAAGTTCGGGTGAGAACACGTTACAAGCGAACTTTTCCTTCTTTACTATTTTGTAAATACTAATTCACTAAGTAAAAAAGATTGTTTACACTAAAGGATAACGATTTGGCTGTAAAAAGAAGGCAAGTGTTATATCGATGCACTAGTGTATCCAGATAGTTGGATCAGCAATGTAAATGTTTAACATCATAGGCGTTTATGATTATAACCTTTTATGCAACCCAATACGAAATCAATGTGTAAACATGTATGGGGGCCACCCCACACAAACTCTTATTTAATGATTTTATATTCGCATATATGCACGCATAAATCATAAGTATTAAAAACACATATACATGCATAAAATAGTGAGCATCAAAAACGCTAAACAGATACGCACAATCTTCATTTATATCAAGTTATGCCAAAAAATAAACATAACTAGCAAAACACATATGCACGGTCTTTGTCTATATGAATATTCCAATAACAAAAGCAAAAACACTAAAACATGTTAAAAAGCCTTATCATCCTCAAATCTTTACCATCTTTACGATGGCAATTTTATAAAATAAATCCATCATATTGTAACTTTTCTATAATTAATTAAAATATTGTTTTAAAATTCATGTAATTTTAAGTAAATCTAACTTTATGCTTATTTCCAACCATATCATTATGGTATTCAGATCATGAAAGATTAAAAGAAAAGACAAGACAAACTTTCTAGTAGAATGTAACCTGACATGGTAAGTTCAAGTGATGACCAAATATCGATATTTTTAAGCTAGGCCTGTATTCACCAGCAAAAAGAAACATCCTTACCTAGAAATAGGAATCAGACCAAATTATTTACATATTTATGTTTACAAAGCCAGTGACACTCATACACATACGCACAAGCTACTATTGGATAGACTGTATATGTACCTCAGTTGGTGCTGCAAATTTCTCGAACTCAAACACACCCATGGGTCCATTCCATATGACGGTCTTGGTGGGATCTAGATATTCACTGGATGATTTGATGGAATCTGGTCCAATATCCAATCACATCCACCCATCTTGAATACTAGTTGTTGGAACAATCTGCAAACATATTCACCATTGAAAAAATAATTATAAACTTCTTCTACCGATAAACGAGAACATATCAAAAGTAGTTCAAAAAATATGTAATATTGATAAGTCTTAATTAGCCCGTACTATCATTAGAGTATGTTTTATCAAAATCCTAAAACATCAACCATTATCCTAGTGACAGCATGGATGTAGGCAATAAAAAAATCCTCAAACCGTATTAGCGGATCCCCAAACACCCCTGAATACGAAAAATTAAATACCTTATACAACAAATCTTTATTTTAAGCATCACTTTGAATCTTACCTTTTTGTCCCAGTCGCCGTCGCCGTCCTCATCTTCCACCAACCGCGACCGTTGTTGTCTTCCTTCTCCTATCACAACTGCTTTGTTTCTCCATCACACAAACTTCCACACAAACATCATCCATGCGTTTTCGCCGCTCTCCTTTCGACACAAACATCTCCACCACATGGATCAGATTTATCGTTCCAGTTGGGTGGCGTGCTTTGCCAACCATCGTTAAGCGCCCGTAAACTAAGATGTAGCTACATCATCGCCGCTCTCCTTTCATTTTTTTTTCAGATCTAGAGAAGTTTAACGAATTTATGTTGTGGATCTAGGGTTTGAAGAAAATTTGAGTGTGAGAGAGAAAGAAAGTAACTGATGTTTAGTGGATCGGTTTTGAGAATATTAAATGTATGTTTCCTATATTACCCTTTTAACTTTACAAGCAATGATTTTTTTTTTCCCCCACCATCTTTCTTTCAATTAATTACATAAATTATGACCTTCTTGGGCATGATATGATGTACATCATTCTTATTAAGAGTAAAAAAGTCTGGTGTCTTAGGTTCTGTACAAAAAAGAGGTTCTGCAAAGAAAAATGCCAAATCTATAAATATATAATATATATAATATAAAAATATATATATATCTATATATATCTATTGTTTTAATTAAATATTTAACAAGAATAAATAAATTTAAAAAAAAAATACTTAAAAATTAAATATATAAGTACTAACTTTATAAATATTTGTGCCCCCCCCCCCACTTTCCCATATTCCTCCTTTTCCTACATCCTCATATTCCATCACTTTCCCATATTCCCACTTACTTTGTCTTTTTCATTTCAATTTTCAATATTCAAATACCTCCTTCAACCTCCTTCAACCTCCCCTCCACCACCATAAAACAACCCTTCTTTCTCAAATTAAATCACGATCAAGAAACTCAAAACACCAAAAATCGGTCGATTTTGACCGATTTTGACCGATATTTGACGACGTTTTGACCAAACCGCCAAGTTTGGCTGATTTGCTAAATATCGTGGCGGTGGACCACCGCCAAGCGATATATCACTGATATATCGGCCGCCATGACCGATTTTTACAACACTGACATAAAGCAAAAAGGTGTGCATCACTTTTTATAAATCATTAATACATCAATCATTTTTAGACCTTTTGATATTATAAACTTATTTTTTATAAATGTTTATACATTAATACATCAATCATTTTGAGAACTTTTGATATTATAAACTTATATTACTATAGCATAAATCTTTACAATTTCATAAAATATTTTATATAACAAATAAATTAAATACATAAACATTTTAATGTTTATTAACCTTTTATAAACCCATCATACTGAATGACTTTACTAAAGCAAAGTTTGGCATTTGAACCTACTATAAACTGAAACCAATAAAATATTTTTGCCTCATGAGTATATATGTTTGTGAGTATTGTCCTTTACACGAAAAAGTTCTTCTACAAATGCTCCAAGTTGACTTGAGTAATTTTCACCAAAATTTGACAAGTGTCCATGCAAATACTTGGGCGACTTGAGACACTTGTCCAATTTTGGTGAAAGTCGCCCAAATTTGTTCAAGTCGCCTTAGGTATTTGTAGAAGAAACTTTTTTATGAGGCAAGTATCACAAACATTATGCGCTCATGGGACAAAGATGAAATTAGCCCTTATCAAAATTTCAGGGTAAGATATAACAATACATTAACTAAATCTATACAAGCATTTAGGACATTTTATTTTTAAAAAGTCTTAAAAATTCAGACTTTTAAAATTACTTATTATGAAAATATAAAGAATGCAATCTTGACCATCTATCTCATTTTAGGGAACTACATCTTAGAGTGACATGCGTCACTTGTTAATTAAAAAACCACTTTTATTTTTAAATTGAAATATCTTTTTACATATTAAATACTAATTTCCTTAAGTCGTTGTAACTTGGGAAATAAATGTTGTATTAGTAGACGTGAACTATTTTAATGGAACCGTGTTATATATGGGTCTCGACTATGTCTCTTTTATGTTATAATGTTGATTCTAATTCTCTTACACTCTTCTTTTTACGTTGATTATTGATCAGTCTTTGATTATTAATTATGCGTTGTATTTCTTTCTATTTCGTTATAATAAAGTTATTGTTATTGGGTACGGTATGTTTTCTACAACAACTTCGAGTCATCTGTACCTATCTAACTCTTTTTTACACGACGAAAAGGTTTGTAACAATCTACTCTATTTTGAGGTGTGGCTCAAACCTTCTAAATAACCTGAAGCAAGATCTTAAATAAGGCCCATTGATTACGAATCAACTGCTTATCTTTCTATCAAAATTCTAGGTGCAAATCAATGTTGATTGTAGCTATATCAAAGAATAACTTTATATTTTATGAGAAATGATATTTCTTCCATGTTACTATTTTATTCATTTTCCGTAACAATATATAAATGCAACGCTACTAAAACTTTGATAGGTTTCTTGGTCGTTTGTGTGTTTTTATGTTTGCACTTCCCTTCTAGACGTAACCAATCAAATAAATCATAGAACCATTCACTTAAGTAACACATTTTTATTCTTCCATAAATGTGGGCTTCTAAAAACAAGTGAGTCTGTTATTCAAGTGAGCTAGTTTTCGGGCCGTTTGTTTTTTGAGACCCATTTTAATTTTGTACGCCTATTTAATAAGTGTATTGTCAATATGGCTATTGAGTTCCAAGTTATATGAAAAGTTTATTTTTGTCAGTTTTGCTAAGAATTTGTCTGATTATCGGTATTTTTTTCAATCAACGATAGTTGAAAGATTGTTTCTGGTATTCGTTTAAATCAACAAATTCAATTTGTGTTATATCTCCTTTTTTTAGTCTTCATCACTTTTGATCTATCTTTGTTATGGACCCAGTAAATTTACAGTACTCTTTTTGCTATAGATGTAGCGAGATAAATGAATCGAAGAGATTTTAACGTGCACGGCTTATCCACAAATTCACAAAGCATGTTAAGTCACTATTAAAAGCTTCAAGGCTCATTATATTTGGTAGGGGAGGGGGGGGGTGGGGGGGGGGGGGGGAGGTACCCATCTCTATCTCTTTTCATGTATTTGGAAATGTCATGTCTGATATTAAGAGCCCTTGCTTTCCTGATTTTATTTCTAAGTTATTATGTATCTATTTTCCAGATTAAGTTGGTTTAATGGGATGGGCTTAGTTAAAAACATAATCCCACAAAGTCTCTCCGGTTGTGCACATGTTGGCGGTTTTGCGTGAGAAGCGGTACCTATCTGTAAGCAAATGCCAAGTGATGGGACTCGCACCCAAGTCCTATTTGACTCAAAGCACTAAGCTCCACCCATTGGACTAATGCTCCAGTGGTTTAGTTTAAACAATATATTTATACGTTAAATGGAATACACACTTTTTGTCATTTGTACATTTTTTTTCTTCACACTTTATGAAGTATGAAATTTATTTTCAAAATATTCACACTTATAAGTGTGAAGAATTGTTTTTAAATTTTCACACGAAAAATTAAAAACTCATACTTAAAAGTGTGAAGAATTGTTTTAGAAATCATAAACATCACACTTGAAAGTGTGAACAATTGTTTCAAAATCATCACTTTAAAGTGTGAAGTTTTTTTATAAATTTTTATTTTATTATTATTATTTTTTATAGAACGCAATTTCTCACAATCAACACCGCATATCTCACAAAATATTCACTCAAAATTTTTTGCCTCCAGCCCAAGCCTTGAACCCACAGTGTGGTGGGGAACTCATATACACAAGGATACCGTGAAATTATTCGCTACACTCAATTGGTTCACACCAAGCTTAGTGTGAACTTTTCAAATCCACACATTTTAAAGTGTGAATTTATGCCTTAATAAGTGTGAAAAATCAACTATTTTGTGTTGTAGTGTTGCTAAAATACAACTTGTTCACATACTCGTCAAAAGATGGCGTCAAAGACAATATTTAAACAGACTCGGTAGCCCCGAAGAATGTACGCGATTAAGCACGTAACTTTAAACTAACAACCAAAAATTACCCATTTGCAACAAACGCTAAAAACATTGCATGTTTGGCAATTTACATATTAGCTTTTGAGAAAATTATGATTATCTTTTAGAAAAATAAGCCATTTAAAATATAAGTTTTGTTTGTCTGATTAACTTATTACAGATTTTAATTTTAGAAATATATTTTTTCATATTTATCTTAAAATCAAATGCTACTTTACATAGCTTATTAAAATAATTTACTTTTTCTAGCTTCCGCTTCATCTACAGCAATTCTAGAAGCAGTTACTTGCGTCAAACATACACTTTATTCACGAAAAACTATATCATATATGCACAAACACTTTTTTAACTATTTGTCTTACTAAAAATACAATAAACATCAAACTAACTAGTTTGCAATAATTTATTTCAAGCTCATCACCGAAAACAATTTATTTCACTAGCAAAAAATGATAAGCCTAGTCTCTTTTTCTTTTTCATTTCATAACTTAAACAAAGCATTTTCACTCAATTTCTTTTTCAATATTAGTCAAACTCACAATTGTGCACTTAATAAAAGTCTTGTGTTGCCACCTTTAATCACGGACAAAAATGGTGAATATTTTGCAATGACCAAAATGCCTTTAGTAAACTAGCATTATCCATTAATAATGAAGGGTAAAATGGGTAATTTGTAATGTACTATCTTTCTGGCATGACCCTCGTGAAAATAATAATGGAGGGAACCAAACATGCTTCAACTGCTACTCAGATACTCCATTTAATTCATTATATTTCATCACCATTGATTCTTGCTAAATTAATTGATGTTTAATTTGCAGGTGTGTTTAACAATATATTATACAGATTCCACTTAATAATAATTGTTCAAAATGAGGAATAATATAGTTTTAAGGATATGAAATTTATTGTGTTTGTAAATTTCTCAAATGGCGTAGATATTAAAGAGTGAAATTGACGTTTAGCTACTTCTCAATAATATTAGTTGCACATTTTTTTGGTTACTAAAACCAGCTCATAATGCCAAGCAAGCAAGTGACGCGACTATGTGGCTCCTTATTAGACGACAATAGGTCAAACCCTGTAATTTGTGACTTAGGGTCCGTTAGAATTTTATTGATTGTGTTTTTTGTGATTACATAATGAGATATCTCTATTATATATATACACATTTAGCATTACATATAATGCCAAAACAGTAACGGGCTACTGTTCATCGATGAACAGTGATGGTTACTGTTCATCGGCCCAATTTTTTTTATTATTTTTTTTGGTAAATTTTTTTTATACCGGTGGTTACTGTTCATCGGCCGAAAAAAAAAAAACTTTATACTCCCTCTTTTTTTCGTCAAAAATAAGAAGAAAAAAAAAAATTACGTTTACGACTTTCTATCGGCCTGGGCAAAAAAAAAATATATATATCCCCTTTATTGAAAAAAAAAATTGTCATTTAATATGAGAAAAAAACAAACTATTAAACATGAGACCGAAGAAATTAACCCGAACAAAAAAAAATGCCCCGCAATAACGCGCGAAAAAATAACGCCCGCAGCAACGCGCGGGTAATCTTTGCTTGTATATACTCATTTACCATTACATATACTGCCAAAAACAGTAACGGGCTACTGTTCATCGATGAACAGTGATGGTTACTGTTCACCGGCCCTTTTTTTGGGTAATTTTTTTTATACAGGTGGTTAATGTTCATCGGCCCAAAAAAAAAAAAAACTTTATACTCCCCCCTTCTTTCGTCAAAAATAAGAAGAAAAAAAAAAAATTACGTTTACGACTTCAAATCGGCCCTGGGCAAAAAAAAATAAATAATAAATCCCTTTATTGAAAAAAAAAATTTGTCAATTAATATGAGAAAATAACAAACTATAAACATGAGACCGAAGAAATTAACCCGAACAAAAAAAAATGCCCCGCAATAACGCGCGAAAAAATAACGCCCGCAGCAACGCGCGGGTAATCTTTGCTTGTTTATAATAAAACATATTTTAGAGAATAAGCCAACTAACCCTAAACCTAATGGACCCAAGCCCACAACCGGGTTTGGACCATAATCTAATCGTCTAATATATTAGAGGATAAATTGGCACAAACCCGGTTTGTGAGCTTAGGGTATGTTAGGGTTTTATTGTAATCCCCTATATAGTGTGATCAATAATAAATCATAACATGGTATGCTGGTCTGATCCTCAGACCTAGGTGGCTACGTTGAGCCGCCTCCCCTAAACCACCCGTCAAACCTTAACCCTCAACTCAATAAAACACTCCCTAACGGACCCTAAAAATTTATCCTCTAATAATCCAGTGATGTCACATGACGTCGATAAAATTATGTTTCGTAGAGTTAATTTTTATAAAAACTTCAATTTTACCTTGCACCCGATCAAAAAAAATGTATACCTTTAAGTTACAATGCATCCAGTCACGTTAAAACTTGGTTCCATCACTGCCAAACAAAATAGTCCGGGAAATTTGGAGTTTACGTGACATGTCATCAAATATTGATCAATCTTCGTTTCTCGCTTAACAAAACTCAATTAGAGCGTAGGGTACAATTGGCGGTTAAGGTGGCGTCATCCCACCAGCCGACAACGACGGCACGAACACCCTACCGATGTGCTTTGGCTGTTAGCACTCCACACGCGTCAAAGAATACAAGCCACAACGGTGAGCATTTTTTATGGTGGTGTATATGTTATTTTTAAATGGTTTATGTGTAGACCCTATGACATCACTTTTGCATAAAATTGTCGTTTTTTTTGTTTTGCATAGATCGTAGGTGTTATAAGCCAAAAAGTGTTGATGTGACACAACTTTTTCCCATGACACCACCCCCATGTCATCAACGGTACCTAGTTCTCTTAGTCCAAAAATCATTAAAAATCTGTCGAAAACAAGACTCAAATAATAATCAACGACTATTAAGTACTAACATCTCACTAAAAAAGACAATGATTAATTAAGAGACCAAAGTAAACCTTTGAGAGTTGACTAAATCGTATAATTGTTGTCTCTTAGCACATGCAAGCAATACATCAATTTTCTTGTTAGTATATCATTAAAAATACATACCCACTTGCCCATTTCAATGTACCCATACACATTACAACATCACAACATTTACTCTTCATTTTCACATTAACTTCTCTTTTATTCTCCTTCCAAGTTTTGGAACAACAGGTAAAGTTACTCTTTTACGATGCCATATTAACGGTTTTTTCGCGAAACCCGAGGCTAGTTTTGCAGGCTTGATACATTATCATTCTGCTTTGTTGAAATTTTTGCAGGTTTTGTGGGTCATATATCATTTAATTTCCATATTGGGTTGGTTTTGAATTTCAAATGCAGACTCCAAAAGCAAGGTAATGAATTGTTTTACCAATATATAGTAGGTGTCTAAATAACAATATATAGCTACTTGTGATATAAATAAGTTACACTATTGGTAACCTTATTTATTGTATTGTGGTAGTATTAATATATATGTCTAAGTATCTTGTAGTTTGAATTTGATTTCGTATTGGCAGCATAAAGAGCTCTTCGGGATCTGAAGGTGCTCAGAGGATAAGTCCTCGCTCGGTTTCTATAGACACTACACAAAAGAGCTCTAGTCGTGTTGTTCGACAACTCAAGACAACTAGTCTTGAAACCAATTCTTTGCCGAAAACTAGAAGTCCTAAAATTTCTGATCGCGCATCAACAAGAGGCCCAGTTGCTACTGAGGTAATTTTTTTTCCAAAAATGCCAGACTTACAAATACCTTAAATTTTTTA
Source organism: Tanacetum coccineum (assembly GCA_026074375.1). NCBI lineage: Eukaryota > Viridiplantae > Streptophyta > Magnoliopsida > Asterales > Asteraceae > Tanacetum > Tanacetum coccineum. The sequence continues at coordinate 37,769 of BQNB010007576.1, forward strand.
TATATGTCTTATGTAAGACTTGAACTCATAACCTAAAGACCTCATATACATCTTGATACCACTAGACCAGGTACCATCAAATTCATGTTATCCTTTTTCAATTTCTGGGTAACATTTTTCATGGACCCATGATAACAACCTTCTTTTTACACCAATAGAAATAAGGACATAAATATTAATTAGCAAAACAAATGGGACCTTATTAGGAACAAAATCATAACTTTGAAAGCTAAAATGCTGCAAAGTTGTCATTAAAAATTCATTATTAAAACTTTTTTCTTTGCGTGAATGATGAGACTGTGAGAGACTATTTTTTTTTGTGGGTTAAAAGGATGAGTAAAAATTAGTAATGCTTGTATTTCTTGTTTCAAGTTGCAGAAGAAGCGTGTAGGAAGAGTTGCTGAACTCGAAACTCAGGTTTCTCAGCTCGAGGATGCTTTGAGGACTGTTAAGGATCAATTAATTGTGTCTGAATCTTGGAAAAGAACACGCTAAACAGATTGCAGAAGAGTCCAGAAACGAGCTTCTAAGTCTTGGCCATCTAAATCTTGAAGAGTCCCTAACAACACTTTAGCTCGGTTTTTCTCAACAAAGAGCATAATTACTTTTTTTTTTCAGTATAATCGTAAACAGTATGCTTGATCTCCATACTTACATGCTAATTCTTTACATGACATTTTGCTTTTTTGGGAAATTTCAATGTCAATTTACTAAGCCCCAATAACGATCATTTCACATGTACTTTGTGTTTAATTTAGTCCATATGAAAAACAATAACGCGTTACCGTTTTGGAAAGATTTGAAAGTGTAAACGGTATAATGGCCGAAATAGATGGTTGGAAAAGTGGATAACATATGAAGTTTTAGGACAGATATATCTCTGTTTTCGCATACTTCTGTCTTAAGACATGTGAATTCGCATAATTCTGTCTCAAGACATGTTTACCCACTATTAACAATATAACATACTTTTTGGTCCATATGATTTATGTATTTTCAATTCAAGAAAAAACAAGGGAATTTTTACTCATATTTGATGGAACAATGTAACATTTCTTCTAAGCAAATCACTAAAAACAAAAAGTTCAATGAATTGGCTTAGTGTGTATAACTTGACACCTGGTTTATCATAGTTCCATGTGTTATTAACTTCTTAGGGACCGTTTTTTCAAACCACAATATGGTACACATGTAATGAGGGTCGTGGCGTCTTGCATAGATCCCATGAACTAGTTAGATCAAAATTACCGACTAAAGAATGAAAAAAAATACAGGATCAAAACGACGATGAAGCATGGAACTCAACTCATTCATCTGCATTGGCTACCGCCTTACTAGAGATTGACCAACTAAAAGTCAAACTCGACACAGCAATAGAATCTGAAGCTAATCAAACCAAGGAAGCAGAATCAGCATACACGGAGATATATAAACTGAAAGAGAATATGAGTGAAACACTTTCACTCATGGAGGAAATGAAGAACCAACTTGAAAATAGCAAATGTTCAGAATCTCATGCCCAAGCCTTAGCAAGTGAAACGTTACTGCAACTCGAAACAGCAAAAAAGACCATGGAGTCACTTAAGTTAAACAGTGATGAACACAATACCATTATTTTGGAGTTAGACCATTCAAGAGCACGCGTACGTTTGTTAGAAGATATTATCGAAAAAATGAAGACAACAAATCTAGCAAATGAGGCGGAAAATGAGTCAAAACAAGTCATCAGCGGCTTAAAGTCAAAGCTGACCAGCCTGGAGACAGACTTATGTGAAAAGTCAGATGAAAATGAGAAACTCAAACTTGAACTCAAGAAAATGAATGGTTTGGTGGAGGCATCCAAGCAAGATTCCAACATTCTAAATTCAGGTCTAGCAAATGTGGAAACAGAATTACGTGAAAAGTCAGATGAAAACAAGACGCTCAAACTAGAAATCAAGAAAATGAACCACGACTTCAACAGTTTAAAGTCAAACATAACGAGTCTTGAGACAGAAGTATGCAACAAGTCAGAAGAAAACGAGAAGCTCAAACTGGAAATCAAGAAAGCAGATGGTGTCGTTGAGGCAGTGAAGATGAGTAAATGTGAAGTAGAGGAAGAGTTAAAAAGGTTGAAAGTGCAAATGAGTCAATGGCGAAAGGCAGCAGAGGCTGCTACTGCCATGCTTTGTGATGAGAGTAGTGACAACAATAGTCAAAAGTTGGTGGATAGAACAAAGTAGTCAATGGTCAATATAGCCCGAGAAAAGGATGAACACGGGTTCACCTAGTAGCGTGGATACTGATGATGATAATGAGAATGTTAACGATGATGATGAGTTAATAAAGAGGAAAAATGGTAACGTGCTCAAAAGGATTGGGGTGTTGTGGAAGAAGCCACAAACTAAATGATCACTATAGGGATGTCGGTTATATTCGTTACTTTCTTATGTGACTATCATTTTAATTTATTTCAAATTATAAATGACTAAAGTTTGTAATTTCTTGTGATTTTAATGGCTGAACTTGTTAATATGATGGTTCTTATTAGTTTTGTGCGCTCTGCTGTAAGATGGTTGTTTTTGCAACAAATTTACCTGTCCGATGATTGAAAATCTAATATACTCGATATCTAATCAAGAGGAATGTACAACTGTAAATCCTAGTAGGTGAGTTGCTACATACAGACAACATGAAGTTAACTATATGATCATGTTACTTTGGTTATGTATTTATATTTGGCTGAACTAAGTGCCGTAATATAATAGCCACTTTGCAACCCAAAAAGGAGACCAAATTAACTAAAACAGCATTATACAAGTAAACACTTATTCATGATTTACAATAAATGATATCAGAAAATACATTGATTAAATGATATATAATTATTTATTTTAGTTTACTAGTGTATAGTGATAAACTGATATCCTCACACTAGTTGGCTTGTGCACTGCATATTCTAACGGAATTTTCGAGAGAACAATGCAATAAACAAGCCGTAACCTTCTTCCATTCTCACGAAATTACGAGAAATTGCGGTAATCCCGACCGCTTCTTAGAACACAATTTTATCTATACCGATCGTTAGATTATCTTTCTATTACTTGTTCAAATCGCCTAGACACCTAGTCAACCGCGTGTTTCACCTGCTCAAACCGCCTGATATCAAACTGAGTAACCCTAAGTCAAACCGCTGGATTGTGTAACTCAAATCGCCTAATGTCTTACTCAAACCGCTTAAATGAGAACTCAAACCGCCTGTTATAAGAATTAAACTGCCTAGTAAGCCTGCTCAAATCGCCTAAAAATAACTCAAATCGCCTAAAAATAACTCAAATCGCCTATTGTACTATCCCTTTTGTACTTTCTCCTTGTTGTCAAACCGCGTACAAGAAGAACACAAAAAGCTCAAAAATAAGCTCTTAAACACAAGAATAAGCTACGAAAAACTTCTAACAATAAGCTATGAAATAAGATGGTAATGAAAGTTTTTAGCTTTGTTGGTTTGAAAATAAGCAAAACACCTAAAAAGTACAAAATAAGCCGCGACCTATGTAAGCTAAAATAAGCTTTTAAAAAGCCGTTTTCAACCAAAATAAGCCATGAAAGTTTACACCTAATAAGATATAAGTGTTTTGAGAAAGAAAAAGTGCAACCTTTTTATGAAATAAGCTAAAAAAAACTTAAGCCGAACCCTAATAAGCTCTATATAAGCCGTATAAGCTCAAACACAAATCCACAAACCACTAAACCCACCCAAGGCGAGTGATACCAATTGTCATAACTCGTAATCACTTTACTTCATACTAATATCACATGATATATAGAAGATTAAAGAGAAAAGAATAGAACTTTAGAGAGAGAAAGAAATAAGAGAGAATAAGGAGATATTGGATTATTCAAGAGTGTAGGAAGGATACAAATAAACAACCAACCCCTCTCCATGTGTGGGGAGGGATATATATAGTCCTAGACTATACTGGAAACGCTTATGGGCTTTTTACGGGCCGTGCTCGGGTTTTGGTGGGCTTTAAGCCCATAACGTTTGCACAATTAGATACAAACGAGCCTGATACCCTTTACTAACCTATTACAACGTGTAGTAAATAATGACCGAGATTCCTTTGTTAAAGGACCGAGACTTTAATTGTTGACTCAATATTTTAAGGCTAACAGACGTGTTGTGTGAGCAACCAATAGAGATGGTAATTTAACCATTAAGTTCAAGAATCAAGATCAACGCTCATTTATCGATTTAACTCAATAAACTAAAGGTCAGTAATATTATTTGTTAATTATGTGTTAATCTATAATATCAAACTAGATCTAATACGTTGCGTACTCGTAGTTAATTGTTTAACTAGTTTGTAAAACCCCAACAGTGGCATCACGAGCCAAACTCGTTTGATGTTATGGGTTTTACACCATAAAAAATGTTAGATCCGCTTCTTACACATTTAATTAATTGTTTTATTAAAAAAACATAACAATAACATTCATTCTTGTCATGTATAGTTAAAAAATTAGATCTTGATTATTATTAATGGTTGGTAGATTCATTAAATTGTTAACTGAATACATATTTTTTTAATAATCCGGCCTTAAGACTCTTGCAATCAAGCTATTTGACGTATGCACTTCACTAGGCACCTAGCTCGAAAACCTAGTGAGGGTCATTTGGTTCTCCTTTTGGGGAAGACTTCTTCCTTATAATAGGGATTTAGAACTCATGCATTATTTGATTTACTGCTTTAATATAAAGTCTGTCTTCCTCTACCCCCTTTCTGTCTGTTTTATTTGCTTATAATGCTTCGATGTGAATTGTTTTTATTTGCAAAAGATTTTTGAAATAAATAAAACGGACTAATACCTATATTGAAAATTGTTTTAATTAAATTAAGATTCTTGCGAGTTTATGCGTCATTTAGGTGTGGTTATCTATAATGTTGGGGCTCATACCTGAATTCCCACGACGAGACTTGCAAAACATATTAGCTTATAATTCTTTTAAATTAAAAAAGTTTTGTGCTTTTATCAATGAGAATTACTACTACATTATGACTTGCAAGGCATGACGCATATGTGCGAGTTCGTACAAGGACATGGTTTTAGCGATTTTCTAGGGTTTAATTGACCTTTAACATTTTCCCGTGCCAATACATGTTTCGACATATGTAGGAATTATTGGAAGAACTTTTGTCTTCGGGCACATGCAGAGTATGATATAGGGTTTTGGTTAATTTTTAATCTTTTTCCCCGATATTAGTACACCAAAATAAATGTTAACAAATGATTTTCTTAACTTGTGTTACAAAGATGTTTGCATGCTTCTTTGTACACCTTTTTGACATATGTTTTATAAAAACCTATGTGTATACCCTATGTGTAATTTAAGTCTATGCCACCCAATCTAAGAACACTTGTAATTGGTTTTCTCTCTTTGGTCTGACCTTAGGTTAATTTCAACCCAAGGCAAATTTTTTCATAGGTCAGATCTATGTTAATTTTTGCAAGTTCTTACATTGGTCAACTTAATCGAATATGCTTGGTCAGACCTTGGACCTGAGGCATAAAAAGAGACTAAACATGCTCATGACATTACTATATGTGTTACTAATGCCATGAAAAGTCTCATAAAACTAAGAGTTGCATTTAATGCAATTAACGCACGCCGCTTACCTTTTGCCCTATTTGTTTACTAGTTGGTCAGACCTTCTGTAGTAAGTGGGAGGTCAAGTTGGATCTTAGTCTTATTAGTAATTAATTGGGTAGTTAATTTCTTTAAGAATTTAATTATCGAAAATACTAATTATTTGAACTTTTACATTGTAGATGACTACTCAAGTCGTAAACAATTCAGATTTCAGGACTTTCTTTGAGAAAGAGAAACTAACTAGAGCTAACTTCATCGACTGGTACCGCAATCTTCGCATTATGTTATCAATCGAGGACAAGTTAACCTATTTGGAGCATCTAATACCCACTGCTCCTGTTCCCGCTCCTGGATAAGTACTTCCTCGAGATGTTCTTGTTGCTCATGCTACATGGGTCAAGGCTTCTAAGGAAATAACTGGTCTCATGCTTATGACCATGGTTCGAGAACGTCAAAAGAATCTAGAACAAGTGCTTTAGAAATTAAAACCTATGCTTTCTCAACACGCAGAACAGGAACTTCTTCAAACTGTGAGAGCTTTTTTCATGCGTGCAAACATGAAGAGGGTCAGTCTGTGAGCTCATATGTTCTTAAGATGAAGAGCTACATAGACAACTTGGAACGTCTTGGTTACCCCATGTCATTGAACCCTGCAGTGAGCCTAATTTTAGTCTCGTTGTCTAAGGAGTATGATAGCTTTGTGTAGAATTACAATATGCATGAAATGGGGAAGACTATGAATAAATTGCATGTCATGCTTAAGCTACATGAGCAGACGCTTCCAAATAAATATGTTGCACATGCGCTTCATGCAATCCGAGCAGGTAGGATCCACAAACACAAGAAACCGCAAAATGTTGCGAACGGTAAGAATCAAAGGAATAGGAAATCCAAGATGGCTTATGCTCCCACTTATGTTCCTAAACCTAAGATTCTCCCTCCACCAAATATCATACCCCGTCATAGGCGAAAACACGGGAATGTAACATAATGATCAATCATAACACTAGATACATAATAGAGAAGACTAAGATGCATAAATGAAAAGTGTCATGATGACCATCAACCTCAATAAAACCTTGAGTGATGTCCCATCCAAGAACACAACATATAGTCGCCTACAAAACCAGATGCCCACGCAGTGGTCCATACAATCTTAAACATCAATCATCAAGAAAACAAATCCATAACACACTTCAAAAAGCAAGACCTCTCAAACATGATCCATACAGGATACACTTAAAGTCTGCTATCTCACATCTCAACCTTAACGATCATTCTCTTCACCTGAAAATGATACTCAAAAACGTCAACAATAATGTTGGTGAGCTCGTAGGTTTGATTTAAAACCCAGTCGTTATGCTAATATTTCAACAATGGACAATTGTGCAATATGACAGTAAATATACGCAAACAAACCCATGACTTAACATCCCCGCTAATCATGTACCATGACCTAGTATCCCCGCTAGCATCAAACCAGCATATACCAATGCTCTTGGAGTCGCAACTTCGAATGTCACTTATGCACCTAAGGGCCTACCAGCTGGAGCAATTACTTAGGGCAGGACCACCACAAAACATAACATAACCTTGCTAATCACATACATTGTCGTGCATCTCGATGCATGCAAGTACAATCAAACCACATAATATTTACATAGCAGTCATAAGCACATAAATTATCCTAAAAACAAAACCACGTTTCGCACAGATAGAAAACACATTCAAAACACATTTGAGTATCATTTTCCTCCAACGGAAAAAATTTAAAAAACGGGGCTACGAGAACTCACCTCAAGCAAAGGCGTCTAGCCGCAATCCCAATATCACACAAGCAAATGCAACGGCGTCCTAACACGACCTAGTCCAATTAACGTTCCATTTTAATCATTCATTTCCAAAATAGTTTCCCCCGGTCTGATGCATAGAGGACAGACGCGCTGTACAGTTATCCTTAACGTTTTAGTGGATGGTTGACGACTTCACTTCAAACGATGTCATATCCCAACTCATATCTCAGTATAATATACTCATACTATTTAAAGAAAATAGATAAGTAATATAAGAAATATATCCCGATAAATCCATCCGGTTACGAAATGAAACGTTTATTCACGTTAAACATTTTAGAGAAGTTTTAAAAAATATATTTTTCGTCCTTTAGTCTACTTATTAAAATAATAATATAATAATATTTCATTATTAAATCAAAAAATTACGTTTTGAGTAAAAATTCTAAGTATAGACTTTCTATGAAATTTCGACATAACCCGTACGTTTATATAACGTTTTCCAAGGTTTTCAAACCTTAAATTCAACCACTTTTCAAAATTTTACCATTTTCCGACAAAAACCTCAAAATCACATTTCGCAACGTTTATCAAATCACATTTTCCAAAACAACTTTCAATAACATTTCATATGTACATCTCGCCTTCCAAAAGTTTGTCAAAACTCATAAAACGACTAGTTAACGCTTATTGGGCTTTAAGGCCCAATAAGGATCCTTTAAGGGTTTTACATATCCAAAATACATTTTAAGCCCGATACTAAAGCCCATTAGTATTTTTAAGTCCAAATCAAAAGCTTAACCAAAATTATCCGGACCTCAATAAGCCACAATAAGCCACGGCTTATTGGGCCGTGAGCCCATAAGCTCCAAAATAAGTCAAAATACATTATTAATAAACTAATAAACTGCGTAATATATTCGGTTATCAGCATAGGCTATAAAAATAGTCCACAAAAATACGACATACCAGAATAATAACCAAAAACACTTTCCTTGCATATCTTCTCCGTTGTCGAGAGCTAATAAGCTCATAATAAGCCATTCAAGCTTAAAAATAAGCCAAAATAAGCCATATACAAAATAAGCTACGTAGAAAATATATGTTTTTCAACCATCACGACCACAATGTTAAAAAATAATAAAACCTTATACCCTTTTCTTTTCCATTCGAACCCAAATCGAACCTTTTTTATCCATTCGCAAACTTTTCATTTTCGATTTTTAACAAACGCACCGTACAACTAACATATATTCATCATTTAACACATAAAAGTACAAGTTAAACGTAAATTTAAAAAACTTACAAAGAGGGTTTCAAAAAGCGAGAACGAACACGAACCGACTACCCAAACGTAGTTTAAACGATTACCCGAACACTAGAATCACCCCGGAATCTAAACCACTATGTTCTTGATCAAAACTCAAAAATAAAATTTGTATTTGTGTGTCTGAATTCGGCCGTGGCCAAGGAGAGAAAGAGAGAAAGTGTGTGTATAATTTTTGATGAATGATTTTTTAAATGAGATAAAACAAACCATATAAGCCAAAATGTACCAAGGAAGGACCATGTTTGCTAAATTAAGCCACCTTGTCTCCCTTGTGTCTTGAACCCGCGGCTAAGGTATCCAAGGGGCTCGGGTGCCTTCTTTTCATGTCGGGTTCACTTAAATCTCAAAATCCGTGATCGTAAAATATTTCCTGAAGTTACTTAGCATTTTTATTTCATCTATTAAAATTTTTTTTCCAATAACTTAGAGTATTTACACGATATATTTTCACGTTATACATCCCAAAAACTCATTTGAACATTAACGGACATACCGGGACTCGTTTTTCGGCATTTCTCACAATTCACGGGTCAAAACCACCCTACCCGAAACATTAAATAACCAATAATTACCCTCTATAAGGGTTTCATTATACAACAATAACCATAATATACCTCTTATCTCATATTTCCACCACCGTCAACACGGTACATATTCTAATAAAACTGACAAACGTCAAATAGTCAAATGACTAATATTAGAATATTCAAAAACACAAGAAAGGGAAGAAAGGTAATTAGTTAATTTAATAATACATAGAAAATAAAGAAATAATAGGGTGTTTTGTTGGATCAGGTTATGCAAATAAGAAATATAAAAGAAGAAACAAAATTTGATTCACAATAGGATTCTGATTAGTATAAATACAAAACCAGAAAACCCTAAATACTTTTTTCTCACCTTGTTCCTATGTTCGGTCGAAGAAGAAGAATTTTTTTTTATCAAGATTCAAGTTGGTGATTTGTGTAATCAAATCAAGGTTTTTAGGTAGGTTCTTAAACCCTTTTCGATTAATCTTCTTTTTACACATTAATTTGTAACAATAAATTGATGGAATTTGGGTTTTTTATAATTGTATGTAAATTAATTATGTTAGACAAATTAGAAGTGATTAGGGACGAATTATAAGCGTTTTGGTGTAATCGGTTAGGTGTAGAACGCGTTAGAATAGGAATTAGGTTTGAGCAGAATTTTAGGTCATGTTGTTCGATTGATATCTCAATGATGGTAACGTGTTTTATCATCAATCTTATGTCCATTGATAAGTTCAGAGAGTCTAGTTTTCAAAAAGTCCGGCCACGATCGATTTCGAGGTCGGAAAGTTGGTCTAATGATTTTCGTAAGAAAAGTTTTCAAAACAGTAAATTCTAGTCAGAATTGGGTCTGATTTCGGGAAGTAAAACCCCTATTGAAAATTCGAATTAGGGTTAGACAAAAATCATAGGTCATATTTAAGGTGTCTATTAACTCCAGTTAGAAGGGCTAGCGTTAAAACATTTTCTATGTAAAAATTTTTTTAATAAGATCACGTCAAAACTTTTTGGTGTGCGTTCAGGTTCGAATCTGAGTACTTTGCAAAGATTAATTTTTATAAAATAGCTTCACTTAATATTATTTTTTCTAAAAAATCACAAAAGCTCACAACTCATTGGGGAGCTAGGGAATGTAAGTAGAACCATCAATTAGGTGTTTTAGTATTTTATTTGTGGTCGTAAAGTGACTACAAAATTCAGCCATAAACTGTGAAATTGGAAGTTAATGGTTAAGGTTATAAAGGGTATGAAAATGATATGGAAGATGTATTTAGAGGATTATAAACTTAGTATACGGTATAGAATTCTATCATATGATTGTTACATTGGTTTGGGCATTTAGCCTTACCGAGTGTAACTTGTGTTTTGTTGTGTTTAGATTGTTTGCAAGATTCTGTCAAGTAGCTGAGATCAGGGTGAGGTTACATAGTCCTACTTTTTATTGTGTTTTAAACTTGGGATGGAAATGATGCAAGTGTTGAAATGATTTTTAAATTGATGTGTTTATGTGTTAGTGTAGATGCATGGACTATTATGTGACTGATATGCGTTATGTGCTACATGTTATGTGATGTGATATTGATGTGTGAACTAAGTCAGGAGGGTTACTTGTGGGTATCCATGGCCTGTTTAGTGGAAGGTATTGTGAACTAAGTCAGGAGGGTTACTTGCGGGTATCCATTGCCTGTTTAGTGGAAGGTATTGTGGCCTAGTCAGGAGGGTTACTTGCGGGTATCCATGACCTGAGCTAGAGGGAAAGAGATTTGGTATGATCCAAGAGCGATTGAGGTCGTCTGCTTGGTGTTTGAATGATTGATTGGATTGAATTGCATGTTAGCTTGTATGTTAGTTTAGTTAATGATTTTGGAAATGGATTTGGTTAATGAGTGTCTGAAAACCTATGTTTCTCACCAACCATTGTGTTGACGTATAAGCATCATTTTCAGGCTAGATGGTCCGTAGGCAGCTCTGCGGGGGGCCCACCCCCCCCCCCCCCCCCCCCCCCCCCCCCCCCCCCCCCCCCCGGGATGGCGAAGTTTAGTTATCTAGATTTTGTTTATTTGTTTTGATTTGGATGTTGAATGTTATTTGTCTTTGCGCGGTTAGAAAGTTTGGATGTTGCATGTCATAACATTGAAGTGAATTCCATCATTTTAATGTTAGACTCCTTTTGGATTTTGATGATGTGTTTGGGTATTTTCATGACACTGCGTGTCTATATCTTGTATTATTTGCATGATTTAGTTTCTCTATATAGACGCCAATGTGTTGTGATGATTCCCTCTCTCGCCGCGCCTCACGTTTCCGCCTTGGCAGGGTGTGACACTCTTCACCTGAAAATGATACTCGAAAACATCAACAATAATGTTGGCGAGCTCGTAGGTTTGATTTAAAACCCAGTCGTTGTGCGAATATTTTCAAAAATGGACAATTGTTGCCCCCAATAGACAGTGAATATATGCAAACAAAACCATGACTTAGCATCCCTGCTAATCATGTACCATGACCTAGCATCCCCGCTAGTCATCAAACCAAGAATTATACCAATGCTCTTGATTGTCGCAACTACCGTATAGTTCATATTACCCACCATGCGTCTACCAGCTGGAGCAATTTCTTTAGGGCAGGACCACCACAAAAATAGCAAATCATTGCCTAATCACATTACAATTGTGTGCATTCGCGATGCCATGCACAGTACAATCAAACCACATAATATTCACATAGCAATCATAAGCACATAATTGTTCCCTAAAAACATAATCAATGTTTCGCCATAGCAGTTATAAGCACATAAATTGTCCCAAAAACAAAACCACGTTTTGCACAGGTAGAAAACACATTCAAAACACAGTTGAGTATCATTTTCCCCCAACGGAAAAGATTTAAAAAGTGAGGCTACGAGAACTCACCTCAAGCAAAGGCGTCTAGCCGCAATCTCAATATCACACAAGCAAATGCAACGACGTCCGAACACGACCTAGTCTAATTAACGTTCCATTCAAATCATTCATTTCCAAAATAGTTTTCCCCCGGTCTGGTTGTACGGTTATCCTTAACATTTTAGTGGTGTGATGGTTGACGACTTAACTTCAAACGATGTCATATCCCAACCCATATCTCAATATAATATACACATATTATTTAAAGAAAATAGATAGGTAATATAAGAAATATATCCTGATAAATCCATCCGGTACACTTAGTTACCATAAATTAATCATTTATACTATACGAAATGAAACGTTTATTCACGCTAAACATTTTAGAGAAGTTTTGAAAAATATATTTTTTGTCTTTTAGTCGACTTATTAAAATAATAATATAATAATATTTCATTATTAAATTGAAAAGTCACGTTTTGAGTAAAAATTCTAAGTATAGACTTTTTATGAAATTTCGACATGACCCGTACGTTTATATAACGTTTTCCAAGGTTTTCAAACCTTAAATTCAACCACTTTTCACAATTTCACCATTTTTCGACAAAAACCTCAAAATCACATTTCGCAACGTTTATCAAATTACATTTCCCAAACAACTTTCAATAACATTTCATAAGTACACTTTGCCTTCTAAAAGTTCATCAAAACACATAAAACGACTAATTAACGCTTATTGGGCTTTAAGGCCCAATAAGGATCCTTTAAGGGTTTTACATATCCAAAATACGTTTTAAGCATGATACTAAAGCCCATTAGTATTTTTAAGTCAAAATAAAAAGCTTAACCAAAATAATCCGGACCTCAATAAGCCACAATAAGCCACGACTTATTGTGCTTATTGGGCCGTGAGCCCATAAGCTCCAAAATAAGTCCAAATACCTTATTAATAAGCTAATAAATTACGTAATATATTCGGTTATCACCATAGGCTATAAATATAGTCCACAAAAATACGACATACTAGGATAATAACCAAAAACACTTTCCTTGCATACCCTCTCTTTGCTGAGGGCTAATTAGCCCATAATAAGCCATTCGAGCTTAAAAATAAGCCAAAATAAGCCATATACAAAATAAGTTACATAGCAAATATATGTTTTTCAACCATCACGATCACAATATCAAAAATAATAAAACCTTATACCCTTTTCTTTTCCATTCGAACCCAAACTGAACCCTTTTTATCCATTCGCAAACTTTTTATTTTCGATTTTTAACAAACGCACCGTACAACTAACATCTATGCATTATGTAACACACAAAAATACAAGTTAAATGTAAATTTAGAAAACTTACAAAGAGGGTTTCAAAAAGCGAGAACGAACATGAACCGACTACCCAAACGTAGTTTAAACGATTACTCGAACACTAGAATCAGCCCAAAAACACTCTAAACCACCATGTTCTTGATCAAAATTCAAAAAAAAAAAATTGTATGTGTGTTTGAGTTCGGCCGTGGCCAATGAGATAAAGAGAGAAAGTGTGTGTATAATTTTTGATGAATGATTTTTGAAATAAGATAAAACAAACCATATAAGCCAAAATGTACCAAGGAAGGACCATGTTTGCTAAAATTAAGCCACCTTGTCTCCCTTGTGTCTTGAACCCACGGCTAAGGTATCCAAGGGGCTCGGGGTGCCTTCTTTTCGTGTCGGGTTCACTTAAATCTCAAAAACGTGATCGTAAAATATTTCCCAAAGTTACTTAGCATTTTTATTCATCTTAAAAATACTTTTCCAATAACTTAGAGTATTTACACGATATATTTCCACGTTATACTTCCCAAAAACTCATTTAAACATTAACGGACGCGCCGGGACTCATTTTTCGGCATTTCTCACAATTCACGGGTCAAACCACCCAAAACATAAATAACACAATAATACCCTCTAATAAGGATTATTATACACAATAAACCATAAAATACCTCAAATCTCATAAATTCACCACCGTCAACACGGTACATATTCTAATAAAACTGACAAACGTTAAATAGTCAAAGGACTAATATTAGAATATTCAAAACACCAAAAGGGAAAGGGTTACATTCTAGCCCCCCCCCCCCCTAAAAAGAATTTCACCCCCGAAATTTAACTACTATCAGCACTAAACAGATGCGGATACTTAAGTTTCATCTGATCTTCACGCTCCACGTGAATTCAAGTCCACGTTTTGAATTCCACCAAACCTTGACGACGGCAATTATACTCTGCTTCAACTTCTTGAAGTCTCGTTCCAAGATTTCCACAGGCTCTTTCACAAAATTCAACTTAGCATCAACTTGGCTCTCATCCAAAGGCACTTATAGTGTTGGATCAGCCTAACACTTCTTAAGGTTCGACACGTTAAACGTGTCATGAATACCATTCAATTCCTTAGGTAACCTAAGTCTATAGGCGACCAGACCGATCCGCTCAGTGATCTCAAAGGGTCCGACAAACCTAAGTGCTAACTTTCCTTTCTTCCCGAAGCGTACCACACCTTTCCAATGTGAAACTTTGAGCAAGACATACTCACCTACACTGAACTTTAAGGGTTTTCTCTTTTTGTCAGCATAACTCTTCTGACGATCACGCGCAGCCTTAAGCCTATCCTTAACCTGCGAGATCTTTTCAGTAGTCTCTTGCACTAACTCAGGTCCTATCAACTGACTTTCTCCGACCTCTGCCCACATAATCGGCGAACGACACTTTCTTTTATACAAAGCCTCAAACGACGCACATCTCATACTTATGAAAACTCAACCAACGGAAGATGAACATCCTAACTTCCCCCAAAGTCTAGGACGCATGCCCTCAGCATGTCTTTCAAGGTTTGGATTGTACGCTCACTCTGACCGTCAGTTTGAGGGTGGTAAGCCGTACTCATTTCTAAACGGGTTCCTAATGCCTCTTGCATTGACTGCTAAAACCTCGATGTGAAACAACTATCACGATTAGATATGACTGAGATCGGCACACCATGTCTAGCAACGATCTCATTCAGGTACAACCTAGCCAATCTATCCATCTTATAATCCTCACGCATAGGTAGAAAATGAGCAGACTTAGTCAATCGATCCATAATGACCCAGATTGTGTCATGCCCACTACTAGTCCTTGGTAACTTAGTCATAAAATCCATGGCTATTCTCTCCTATTTCTACTCAGGAATCTCAAGTTGCTGCAGCAAGCCAGACGGCCTTTGATGCTCAGCCTTAACCTTCAAACAAGTCAAACACCTACTAACATAAACAACTATATCCTTCTTCATTCCCGGCCACCAATACCTATCTTTAAGGTCATAATACATCTTATCAGCTCCTGGGTGTACATAGAACTTTGACTTATAGGCTTTATCCATTATTAGGGTTCTCACATCACCCTTCAAAGGAACCCATATTTGATTTAGGTAGTATAATGCTCCATCACTCCTATGCTCTATCATCTCATCTAGCCCTCTCTACAATCTTGCAGACTTATCAAATGCCTCCTTTTGAGCCGCCAATATCCTATTCTTGATACTCGACTGAAAGGTCATATTCATAGCTCGAACTCTATTAGGTTTCACTCTCTCTTTCCTACTCAGAGCATCAGCTACTACGTTCGCCTTACCAGGATGGTAGCGAATTTCGCAGTCATAATCACTAAAAATCTCTATCCAGCGACGTTGTCGCATTTTCAATTCCTTTTAACTAAAGATATGCTGAAGACTCTTATGATCCGTATATATGACACTCTTTGTCCCATACAGATAATGTCTCCAGATCTTTAGGGCAAACACAACCGCACCCAACTCTAGATCATGGGTGGTGTAATTCTTCTCATGAATTTTCAACTGCCTAGATGCATAAGCTATCACCTTACCTCTTTGCATCAACACGCAACCTAGTCCTAACCCGGACGCATCACAATATACCACAAAATCTTCTGGTCCATCGAGGAGAGCTAGAACAGGTGCATTACACAACTTAACCTTCAAAGTTTGAAATGCATTCTCCTGCTCCTCACCCCAGTCAAAGGTCTTACTTTTCTGAGTCAAGATAGTAAGCGGCTTAGCTATCTTAACAAAGTTCTTAATGAATCTACGATAATACCATGCCAATCCTAAGAACGAACGAACTTCATACGAAGTTCTAGGGGCTTCCCAACTCTTAACAGCTTCAATCTTACTAGGGTCTACATGAATCCCATCACCATTAATTACATGCCCAAAAAACTATACTTCTCGTAACCAGAATTCACACTTAGAAAACTTAGCATACAACCTTTCCTTCTTAAGCAGTTCTAATACCAATCCTAAATGCTCTTCATGCTCCTCCCGAGTCTTATAGTAAATCAATATATCATCAATGAACACTATCACAAACTTGTCCAGATAAGGTCTACATACCCGATTCATCAAATCCATAAATACCGCCGATGCGTTAGTCAGACCAAAGGGCATTACTACGAACTTGAAATATCCATAACGAGTTCTAAACGCAGTCTTTGAAATGTTATCCTCATGCACTCTCAGCTGATGGTATCCGGACCTAAGGTCTATCTTAGAGAAGTATTGTGATCCTTGAAGTTGGTCAAATAAGTCGTCAATCCTAAGGAGTGGATAACGATTTTTGATGGTCAACTTGTTCAACTCTCTATAATCAATACACATTCTAAAGGAACCATCCTTTTTCTTAACAAACAATACCGGTGCTCCCCAAGGCGATGAGCTTGGTGGAATGAAACCTTTGTCCCGGAGTTCCCTGAGTTGACCCGACAACTCCTCCAATTCAGAAGGTGTCAAACGATAGGGAGACTCCGTAACCGGCATTGCTCCAAGGACCAACTCAATCTGAAACTCGATTTCCCGAACAGGCGGCAATCCTGATAGATCATTCGGGAATACCTCGAGAAAATCTCTCACTACCATGATCTCTTCTTGTTTCTTCTCTTTAGCCTTAGCACTTATTAACTGTCTCATATTCTCTTCTGGTTTTTCTCCTAATACTCTAAGCACCT
The DNA here is from genome assembly GCA_026074375.1 of Tanacetum coccineum. NCBI lineage: Eukaryota > Viridiplantae > Streptophyta > Magnoliopsida > Asterales > Asteraceae > Tanacetum > Tanacetum coccineum. The sequence continues at coordinate 54,984 of BQNB010007576.1, forward strand.
TGCCATCTAGTAGTGGTATCCTCACTACTTTCTCATGATAAATTATCTCAGCCTTATGGTCAAACAACCAATCCATTCCTATGATCACATTAAAACTCACGCTTCCAAAGGGTATCAAGTTAATGTCAAACACATGACCATCTATTTCTAGTTTGCAACCCTTAATGACCTTATCAATTTCTACTAGCTGTCCGCTAGCTATCTCAATTTCATAACTAAAGCCTAAATCACTGGGCTCTATGCCTAACAAAGGTATAAAAGTAGTGGAAACAGAACTATAGTCAGCACCAGAGTCAAATAAAGTAGTGGCATAATGATCGTTTAAAGTAAACGTACCCGTCATGATGTTCGGGTCCTGGCGAGCCTCCTCTGCTCCCAACATGAATGCCCTTCCTCTTGCCTGGTTCTATTGGTTTCCACGACTCTGACCCCCATTGTTAGCTAAAGCTTGGTTTGGACGGTTCCCTCCCGGCCCTTGTGCTCGATTCAACCTAGGACAAGCTGACTTGTAGCGATCGGTACTTCCACACTCATAGCATGCTCCACGAGTAGCTGCGAGGTTTCTCACATTCATCGGGTTTACATTCCTAGGCATGACTCTACAATCCTTGGCAAAATGACCTGGGCGGTTACAGTTGAAACATGTACGACAAGGCGCCTCAGGTGGATGGTAAGTGTTACAAGTGGTACACTTGGGTACCATACCCGCGTTCTCTCTCTCGACAGGGTTGGTGGTTGTAGCAAAGGCATTTCCAGTCCCAGTCCTTTTGTTGTCATCTCTCACATTCCTATCCTTGCTAGGTTCTCCCCTATTTCCTCTTTTCTTAGGGTTCTTTTTGATGGATCCATTCCTAAGGGCTTCATCAGTCAATGTGCCAGCTATCTGCACAGCCTTTTGGATGGTCTTTGGCTCCGTTGCTGCCACCATTCCTCGAATTTGTAGAGCAAGGCCATATACATACCTTTCAATCCTCTTACTTTCCGGGGTTACTAAGTGAGGAACTAACCTAGCCAACTCATGAAACCTATCAGTATACGCAGCATGGCCAGCCCTGACCATGACGTGATTTTACAATTCAGTTTCCAACTTTTGCATTTCATTACTCGGGCAGAATTCCTCTCTAGTCAAAGTCTTAAAGTCTTCCTATGACATACCTACAGCGACCTCTCGACTTTGTGTATGGATTTGAGAGTTCCACCACGTGAGAGCCTTACCAACAAATAAACCAGCAGTGTGCTTTACCTTTTGGTTTACCTCACACCCACTCATATCCTGAACTGACTCCATCTTCTCTATCCAACGGGTATAGACTATAGCACCTCCCTTACCATCATACTCTTTCGGGTTACAAGCTAAGAACTCCTTATAAGTACAACCCCTATGGTCGTTGTTTGCAATGAAATTCCTAACATCGCCCTGGATGTTGTCATTGATGGCATCGCCGTTTTAATTCCTACCATTCCCCTGATTGCTACCTTGGTTGCCTACTTGAGCTAAGATAGTGGGAAGTAAATTCTGCAGTTGTTGTGTAATGATAGTGGAGAAGTCAGGGACTTCATCAACACCATCATTCACCTCATTACCTCGGCCACCTACTTGACCACCTACTTGGCCACCTTGACCATCAATCTCACCATTACCCTGATCACCAGATCGACCTCTAGTTCTACCACCTCCTCTACTAGTCCGTCCACCCGTCCTTCCTCCTAGTGGTGCGGTAGTTGCCCGACCAACACTTCGTGTCGTCATTCTTGGCGGTATTATCTACACAAGGGAAGACATAGGTAACGTTAGGTAGGCGGGAAGGTCACCGTATATAGTATAACTTAATATACTACGATACACATAATACGGTCCTAAGGTGTCAACACCGTTTTGTGTGAATGATAATACTAAATACGCTTGAGTCGTGATACGTTTATAACTACATTGGCCACCGTATTTATATTCTTATCCTTTCCCAGTCGTGCCCATTATTAGGCTCACACATTTCGATGATTGACTTACTAGTACAATATACTATATAACTACATAAGCAAGTAGAAGCGAAACACCGCGCATATAGATCCTAAAACGCAACTATATAACGGTTCATAGGTTAGAGTCTAGGCCAAACCACCTAGTTCTCTATAACCTTGGCTATGAGTACCAATATGTCACACCCCGTCATAGGCGGAAAAACAGGAATGCAACATAATGATCAATCATAACACAAGATACATAATAGAGAAGACTAAGATGCATAAATGAAAAGTGTGATGATGACCATCAACCTCAATACAACCTTGAGTGATGTCCCATCCAAGAACACATCATATAGTCGCCTACAAAACCATATGCCCACGCAGGGGTCCATACAATCTTAAACATCAATCCTCAAGAAAACAAATCCATAACACATTTCAAAAATCAATACCTCTCAAACATGATCCATACAGGATACACTTAAAGTCTGATATTTCACATCTCAACCTTAATGATCATTCTTTTCACCTGAAAATGATACTCGAAAACATCAACAATAATGTTGGCGAGCTCATAGGTTTGATTTAAAACCCAGTCGTTGTGCCAATATTTTCAACAATGGATAATTATGCAATATGACAGTGAATATATGCAAACAAACCCATGACTTAGCATCTACGCTAATGATGTACCATGACCTAGCATCCCCGCTAGTCATCAAATTAGCATATACCAATGCTCTTGGAGTCGCAACTCCGAATGTCACTTACGCACCTAAGGGCCTACCAGCTGGAGCAATTACTTAGGGCAGGACCACCACAAAACATAGAAAATCCTTGCTAATCACATACATTGCCGTGCATCTCGATGCATGCAAGTACAATCAAACCACATAATATTCACATAGCAGTCATAAGCATATAAATTATCCCAAAAAACAAAACCACGTTTCACACAGGTAGAAAACACATTCAAAACACATTTGAGTATCATTTTCCCCCAACGGAAAAGATTTAAAAAGTGGGGCTATGAGAACTCACCTCAAGCAAAGGCGTCTAGCCGCAATCTTAATATCACACAAGCAAATGCAACGACGTCCGAACACGTCCTAGTCCAATTAACGTTCCATTTTAATCATTCATTTCCAAAACAATTTTCCCCCCGGTCTGATGCATAGAGGTCAGACGCGTTGTACGGTTATCCTTAATGTGTTAGTGGTGTGATGGTTGATGACTTAACTTTAAACGATGTCATATCCCAACTCATATCTCAGTATAATATACTCATACTATTTAAAGGAAATAGATAAGTAATATAAGAAATATATCCCGATAAATCCATCCAGTACACTTAGTTACCATAAATTAATCATTTATACTATACGAAATGAAACGTTTATTCACGTTAAACATTTTAGAGAAGTTTTGAAAAATATATTTTTCGTCTTTTAGTAGACTTATTAAAATAATAATATAATAATATTTCATTATTAAATCAAAAAGTCACGTTTTGAGTAAAAATTCTAAGTATAGACTTTTTACGAAATTTCGACATGACCCGTACGTTTATATAACGTTGTCCAAGGTTTTCAAACCTTAAATTCAACCACTTTTCGCAATTTCACCATTTTCTGACAAAAACCTCAAAATCATATTTCGCAACGTTTATCAAATTACATTTCCCAAAACAACTTTCAATACCATTTCATAAGTACATTTTGCCTTCCAAAAGTTTGTCAAAACTCATAAAACGACTAGTTAACGCTTACTGGGTCTCCTTTAAGGGTTTTACATATCCAAAATACGTTTTAAGCCCGATACAAAAGCCCATTAGTATTTTTAAGTACAAATCAAAAGCTTAACCAAAATAATCCGGACCTCAATAAGCCATAATAAGCCACGGCTTATTGTGCTTATTGGGTCGTGAGCCCATAAGCTCCAAAATAAGTCCAAATACCTTATAAATAAGCTAATAAACTACGTAATATATTTGGTTATCACCATAGGCTATAAAAATAGTCCAAAAAAATACGACATTCTAGGATAATAACCAAAAACACTTTCCTTGCATACCCTCTCTTTACCGAGAGCTAATAAGCCCATAATAGGCCATTCAAGCTTAAAAATAAGCCAAAATAAGCCATATACAAAACAATCTACATATCAAATATATGTTTTCAATCATCACGACCACAATATCAAAAATAATAAAACCTTATACCCTTTTCTTTTCCATTTGAACCCAAACCGAACCTTTTTATCCATTCGCAAACTTTTCATTTTCGATTTTTAACAAACGCACCGTACAACTAACATCTATGCATCATTTAACACACAAAAGTGCAAGTTAAATGTAAATTTAGAAAACTTACAAAGAGGGTTTCAAAAAGCCAGAACGAACACGAACCGACTACCCAAACGTAGTTTAAAAGATTACCTGAACACTAGAATCACCCTGAAAACACTCTAAACCACCATGTTCTTGATCAAAATTCAAAAATAAAATTTGTATGTGTGTGTTTGAGTTCAGCTGTAGCCAAGGAGAGAAAGAGAGAAAGTGTGTGTATAATTTTGGATGAATGATTTTTGAAATGAGATAAAACAAACCATATAAGCCAAAATGTACCAAGGAAGGACCATGTTTGCTAAAATTAAGCCACCTTGTCTCCTTTGTGTCTTGAACCCACGGCTAAGGTATCCAAAGGGCTCGGGGTGCCTTCTTTTCGTGCCGGGTTCACTTAAATCTCAAAAACCATGATCGTAAAATACTTCCTGAAGTTACATAGCATTTTTATTCATCTTAAAAATACTTTTCCAATAACTTAGAGTACTTACACGATATATTTCCATGTTATACTTCCCAAAAACTCATTTGAACATTAACGGACGTGTTAGGACTTGTTTTTCGGCATTTCTTACAATTCACGGGTCAAACCACCTGGAACATAAATATCACAATAATACCCTCTAATAAGGATTATTATACACAATAAACCATCAAATCTCATAAATTCACCACCATCAACATGGTACATATTCTAATAAAACTGACAAACGTCAAATAGTCAAAGGACTAATATTAGAATATTCAAAACACAGAAAGGGCAAGGGTTACATTCTACCCCTTTAAAAAGAATTTCTCCCTTTAAATTTAACTACTATCAGCACTAAACAGATGCAGATACTTAAGTTTCATTTAATCTTTATGCTCTCACATGAATTCAGGTCCATGTTTCGAATTTCACTAAACCTTGACGATGGAAATTCTACTTCGCTTCAACTTCTTAAACTCTCGTTCCAAGATTTCCACAGGCGCTTACACAAAATTTAACTTAGCATCAACTTGGATCTCATCCAAAGGCACTTGCTGTGTTGGATCAGCCAAACACTTCTTAAGGTTCGACACGTGAAACGTGTCATGAATACCATTCAATTCCTCAGGCAACCTAAGTCTATAGGCGACCGAACCGATCTGCTCAGTGATCTCAAAGGGTCCGAAAAACCTAGGTGCTAACTTTCCTTTCTTCTCAAAGCATACTACACCTTTCCAAGGTAACAATTTGAGCAAGACATACTCACCTACACTGAACTTTAAGGGTTTTCTTCTTTTGTCAGCATAACTCTTCTGACGATCACGCGCAACCTTAAGCCTATCCTTAATCTGCGAGATCTTCACAGTAGTCTCTTGCACTAACTCAGGTCCTATCAACTGACCTTCTTAGACCTCTACCCACATAATCGGCGAACGACACTTTCTTCCATACAAAGCCTAAAACGGTGCACATCTCACTAGAATGATAACTATTGTTATATGAAAACTCAACCAACAGAAGATGAACATCCCAACTTCCCTTAAAGTCTAGGACGCATGCCCTCAGCATGTCTTCCAAGGTTTGGACTGTATGCTCACTCTAACTGTCGGTTTGAGGGTGGCAAGTCGTACTCATGTCTAAACGGGTTCCTAATTCCTCTTGCATTCACTGCCAAAACCTTGATGTAAAACGTCTATCACGATCAAATATGATCTAGATCGGCACACCATGTCTAGCAACGATCTCATTTAGGTATAACCTAGCCAATCTATCCATCTTATAATCCTTACGCATAGGTATAAAATGAGCGGACTTAGTCAATCGGTCCATAATGACCCAGATTGTGTCATGCCCACTACTAGTCCTTGGTGACTTAGTCATAAAATCCAAGGCTATTCTCTCCAATTTCTACTCGAGAATCTCAGGTTGCTGCAGCAAGTCAGACGGCCTTTGATACCCAGCCTTAACCTTTAAACAAGTCAAACACCTACTAACATAAACATCTATATCCTTCTTCGTTCCCGACCACCAATACCTATCTCTAAGGTTATTATACATCTTATTAGCTCCTGGGTATACATAGTACTTTGACTTATAGGCATCATCTATTATCAGGGTTCTCATATCACCCTTTAAAGGAACCTATATTTGATCTAGGTAGTACAATGCTCCATCACTCCTATGATCTATCATCTCATCTAGCCCTCTCTGCAATCCTGTAGACTCATCAGATGCCTCCTTCTGAGCCGCCAGTATCATATCCTTGATACTCAACCGAAGGGTCATATTCATAGCTCGAACTCTCTTTCACACTCTCTTTCCTACTCAGTGTATCAACTACTACGTTCGCCTTACCAGGATGGTAGAGAATTTCATAATCATAATCACTAAAAAGCTTTATCCAGTGACATTGTCGCATGTTCAATTCCTTTTAACTAAAGATATGCTGGAGACTCTTATGATCCGTATATATGACACTCTTTGTCCTATACAGATAATGTCTCCAGATTTTAAGGGCAAACACAACCGCACCCCAACTCCAGATTATTGGTGGTGTAATTCTTTTCATGAATTTTTAACTGCCTAAATGCATAAGCTATCACCTTACCTCTTTGTATCAACACACAACCTAGTCCTAACCCGGACGCATCACAATATACCACAAAATCTTTAGGTCCATCAGGAAGAGCTAGAACAGGTGCATTAAATAACTTATCTCTCAAAGTTTTAAATACATTCTCCTGCTCCTCACCCAGACAAAGGTCTTACTTTTTTGAGTTAAGATAGTAAGCGGCTTAGTTATCTTAGAAAAATTCTTAATGAATCTATTACCAATCCTAAATGCTCTTCATGCTCCTCCTGAGTCTTAGAGAAGAACACTATCACAAACTTGTCCAGATAAGGTCTACATACCCTATTCATCAAATCCATAAATACCATTGGTGCGTTAGTTAGACCAAAGGGCATTACTGTGAATTCAAAATGTCCATAACGAGTTCTAAATGCAATCTTTAGAATGTCATCCTCATGCACTCTCAGCTGATGGTATTCGGACCTAAGGTCTATCTTAGAGAAGTATTGTGATCCTTGAAGTTGGTCAAATTAGTCGTCAATCCTAGGGAGTGGATAATGATTCTTAATAGTCAAGTTGTTCAGTTCTCTATAATCAATGCACATCCTAAAGGAACCATCCTTCTTCTTCACCAATAATATCGATGCTCGCCAAGGCAATAAGATTGGTCGAATGAAACCCTTATCTTGGAGTTCTTTGAGTTGACCCGACAACTCCTCCATTTTAGAAGGTGCCAATCGATAGGGAGATTTCGCGACTGGTATTGCTCCAAGGACTAACTCAATCTAAAATTCAATTTCCCAAACAAGCGGCAATCCTGATAGATCATCCAGAAATACCTCAGGAAACTCTCTCACTACCATGATCTCTTCTTGTTTTTTCTCTTTAGCCTTAGCACTCATTAACTGTCTCATCTTCTCTTCTAGTTTTTCTCCTAATACTCTAAGCACCTTGCCATCTAGTAGTGGTATCCTCACTACATTCTCATGACAAATTATGTAACACCCCCAAATCTGGGTCGCAGCGGAATGTTGAATATTCGAGGGCGTTACTTCATAGTTCAATAGCACAAGATATGAGAACGACCACTAAACGTGTCGTTTGAAAAAGATACATTAGATTAACAAAATACTTGTTTGTTTCATAAGCCCATGGCTTCAAATTGTTCAACAATATATATAAAGATTCCGGTTTATAACAATTATCCCCAAAATGTAATAAGATCCCAAATCTTAGATGTTGACTCTTCAATTATTGACTTCCAATGTATCATCGCACCTCGTGCCTTATTGACCTGAAAAACATGCTTAAAACGTCAACATAATGTTGGTGAATTCATAGGTTTATGTAAATCAATTGTAGGACCGCAAGAATTCCAAGTGTATGATTAAGCAACAAATGCAAACATCATAAAAGTAATTACGTTTTCCTAAGCTCATGACACCGAAGCTCGACATATATGAATGCAAATATAACTGATGCCAACAGTAGTCCTTAGAATTATGTGCTAACCCCTGCAACATCCCATTGTCGACTGGTATGGGCGTTCGTTCCAGTGATAGTCTTAGTCACCCGAACGGGGATTGTCAAACCCTAATAGATCTATCCATAACATCTGCGCCCACGACAATGTAAATTCCCCATTCACATCTATGCAATTAACAGTTCATGATTCATGGACATAATGGGTTATGGAAAACTTAGGCAAACACGTAATCATGGTATAAAATGTACACTTGCGTCCAATTTGTAAAACAAAGCATGTTCTCACCCCCCAAGGATGTAAATCATTTAAATAAAGTAAAACATTAGGCAAAGACCCTCACCTTAAGCCGTAGATCTCTGAATGATAAAAATATATCCAGAAGCATTGGGACACACCGTACAAGTACCTAAGTAGTACGGCACGTTCTTAGTTTACACATTTAAGAGCTAACGACTCCTTGTATAAACTACATTCCATTTTCTAAGTTTATATATAACGTGATCACTTGTGTGTGGTGGCAGCGAATATTTATTGTATTTATAATTCCGATGGTTCTCGAGAAACGTGAAGTCGTTGTAAATAAATATACTTATTTATTTCGTCGTTAATTAAACCCGTTTATTATCCGAATATTTTGAGGTCCGACCGACTCGCTAAGTGTTTTATTCGTTAATTTACTTTTGTTCACAAATGCACCCTTAGGTTTCTTATAATTACAAATCAGCCCCCTGGGTTTATTAGTATACTTTATTTACATTTTAAACCCCCGAGTTTCATTAATTACATAAGTGGTCCTTCAAGTTTACAAAGTTGTAATTTATGTCTTTATAGTTACACTTCAATCCCTAAGTTTCACAATGTTTCAAAAACAGTCCCTGGAGTTATTGTATTTCGAAAAATGACCAAATCAACCCCTTAGGTTTCGAAGTTTACATGTTTAGTCCCTTGACTTAAAAAAATTGTGTTTTTACTCCAATTAAGTCCCAACTAGTGGTATTTGGCTTTATTTAGTCCCAATAAGCCAACAAAACTATTTCGGCTTATAAATAAGCTATTCGAGCTTATTTTTGACTTAACGGGCCTTATTGGGCCCGTTAAGGTCCGTTTAGCTTTTTAAAGGCCCGTTATAGTTTTAATAGGTCTAAATGTTTCCAATAAGCTCAGTAGGGTCTGTTAAGCTGTAAATAAGCTCGAGGAGCTTATTGTAGCTTATTTTGAGCTTATTGGGCCCGAAAGCCCAATAGCTCACTCGACAAACACCCTTAAGGGTTTATGGGCCTTGCTAGTCCCTTTTTAATTTATATTAAGCTCAACAAAAACTGTTTGTATTTCGGCTTATTTAAAATAAGCTAATAAGCTCTTCTATTGGGCCGGTTTGGGTTCGTTATGGGCCCGATAGGGATTTAGGGTGTTTTGTTGGGTCCATAGGGGTCCATTAAGTACATTTAATCTGTTAAGCTTATTAAGCCCTCATAAGATTCATCAATAAGCTGCCCGAGCTTATTGTGAGCTTATTTGCTCATTTAGGGCCCGTTAATGGGCTAGGAGGCCCGTTAAGGGTTCGTTTGGTTTTAAAAGAAATACGAAGGGTTCACTTAGGTTCTTAAGTCCATATTAAGCTCATTAAGTCGGGTAAGTACAAGAATAAGCTGTTTAGGCTTATTATGGCTTATGGGTTCGCATGGGGCTCGCGTTGGGCTCGCGTTGGGCTCGATAGAAACCCGATAGGGGTTCTAGTGGTTCGGGCTTGCTCTTTTAAGGTCCACTAACTTATCTTAGGCTCATAAATATCTTATAAGTCGCTTAAGCTCATGAATAAGCCGTCCTAGCTTATTCGTGGCTTATGGGCCTTGTGGGCTCACGAAGATGGGTCGCGTAGTCCACTAAGGGTCCGAATGGTTTATTAGTGTGTTATATGGTTCCGTTAAATCGTCTAGCACCAAAGTGAATGTGTTCAACATTTTCTAATCGCGACCCGTGACATGCAATCGTTTATTAACCTTGTATACACGCACCCAAGCCAAGTTGATACGTTTTCTTTAAAAGTTTACGTATAGTTTCCTTATATTTTCGCGAACAAGGCTTATTTCCTATGTCGTGGTCCATTTTTATATATCAAGGTTAGTGTTTGCGTTAGCTTTTACGTTTCTAACACCACGTAAGTAAATTAAACGAAGCCAATGTGCTCATAACACGTTCATTTTACGTTTATCATGCATGTTTTCGAGCTAGTATATCGTACGCACATACACTTGACTCCTAGGCTAGTTTACAATAAACGAATGCGTAAAATACAAAGGAAATAAGTTGTATACAACTTACAAAGGTCCTATAGCTCGAGAGGTTTAAGGAGTGGACGTGTAAATTGCTTAACCCGTAACGCGTATACCTCCTTGTGGATGCTTGTTGGCGGTTTGAGACTCGAACACAAAGAAGGGAGTGTTTAAGTGTTTATGGTTTTAAGAAAGGTTTAAGTGTATGTGTAAGGGCATATTTATAGGCAAGAAGTCTAGTTAGTATTCCTAGTCCACACCCCAAACCGAATCGTGCCCTAGGGGCGGTTTTGAGGGGTTTTTGTTTGATCACCTCATGTTTAAGTTAAACCACCTTAGTACATGTTTTAATGAGTTAAAGATGTACAAGATTTTTGCTTAGCTAGGAAATCTTATGACTTGGTGTGTTGTCTCCTTGTTAACCGCGACTAAGAAGAGCAAGGGGAGCAAAGTGGGTATTAACCATTGGGTAAGGGACTAGTAGGAGACCATTAGGACATGTCTTAATGACTTAGGAGATGTACATGTACCCTTAAGTATCATTAGGGGATTTTGCTAGTAAATAAATCACCAAGGACGACGATTTGTATGGGTTCACTTGCCCAATTTCGGCAATCAAGTGATATCAACACAAGATTTTATTAAATTTTGTGTCTAGGCGTTTAATACGGGTATTGGTTTGAGTCTAGGTAAGTCTAGGTATTTCTGAGGTATGCCCCAACGTATTTTATCGCGAATCGTAACCCTTTTACGTGACCAATAAAATAAAATACGCAAAGTACGTAATTATCTTTTTAATAATTATTTCTTACTTGGTTGATGTAAACCTTAATTTATTTGGTGACCGTTTACATTCATTGATTATTTTTAGTCTACGCGGTTTAGCTTAAAAGTAAATATTAAAAGTAAACGCGTATCAGACTAAAATAAATAATTATTATTAATAGAGTCGTACAATGACATGAAAATAAGAAATGTTACAGTCTCCACCCGTTAAAAGAGCTTTATCCTCAAAGCTTAAGACCTTGTAGTGGATGACGAAGCCCGGTTTGTGAAGAGTTGTGGGTATTTTTGTTTGAACGAATCTTCACGTTCCCAGGTGAACTCAGGGCCCCGCCTAGAGTTCCAGCGAACCTTAACCAGTGGTATCCGGCTTCGCTTCAACCGTTTGATCTCCCGTTCCATGATTTCAATTGTCTCTTCCACATACTGGAGCTTATCGTCAACATGAATTCCTTCTAACGGCATGACCATTGGTTCGTCAGCGTAACATTTCTTCAGATTTGATACATGGAATGTGTGGTGAACTCTGCTCAACTCTTGAGGAAGTTCCAGCCTGTAGGCAACCTTTCTAACTTTTGCTAATACTTTGAAAGGTCCGACGTATCTCGGGTTCAGCTTGCCCCGCTTACCAAACCGTACGACTCCTTTCCAAGGTGAGACCTTGAGCATAACTCTGTCTCCAACTTCGAACTCCATCGGCTTTCGCTTCCGATCAGCGTAGCTCTTTTGTCGGTCTTGTGCCGCTTGCATCCTTTGCTTGATCAGGACAATCTTTTCCGTTGTTTCTTGGATTAATTCCGGGCCAGTCAGTTGGGCTTCCCCAACCTCGGCCCAGCACAAGCACTGGTTCGACAGTTTCCGACCATACAGCCGGTCATGAAGTGGGCGGCCTTATTGCTAGCGTGATAACTGTTGTTATAATGAGAACTCGGCCAATGGCAAATGCTTAACCCACCTTTAAAAATTGCCAAAATCAATCACACGCAAGCACGTTAGCATGTCCTCGAGAGTTTGAATGGCCTCTCGCTCGTGGCCCTCAGTTTCTAGATGATACGCAGTTCTTCATGCTATTTTCCTTAACGCAAAGCTTTTGAAAAGAACTCCAAAAATTTGAAGTGAATCTTCATCACGATCGCAGATATTAAGGCAGGTATCCCATGATCTTGCCACTTTACCTTTCAAGTACAACCTTGCCAACTTATTAACCACGGATCATCCTCCCGTATTGCAAAGAAGTGAGCAATTTTGTATAAGTCGATCCACAATACACACCAGATGTGTCGAAACCTGTGACGACCTAGTAAGTTTGGTGAAAAAATCCATTGTTATATATCCAATCCACTCGGGTATTTCCCTAGGTTGTACTACAGCAATCTGATGGGCCTTTGAATGTTCGGACCTTGACCCTCGCTACATGTCAGCATTGCTAACATATAGTGGCATGTCAGCCTTCATGTTTGGCCACCAATATAATTTCTTCACATCTTGGTACATCTTTTCGAACACAAGGTATGGATAGAAAATTCGACTTGTGGGATTCGTCATATCACGGATCTTAAGTTCTCCATAGCAAAGGTATCCAACCCCTGCGTGGTAAGCAAAGTGTCCCATCGGCACGCGGTTCAATCTTTCCTTGGGATATTCCCTTCGGATCATACCTCCTACGTCTTCATTTACGATGTTCTCCGGTTTCTGGGCTTCGATCTGAGCTTCTAATATTCGTTTGGGAAGGTCCAAACCAATTGTCATAACTAAGGCTCGAACCCGCAATGGCTCAATCCGTTCTTTACGGCTCAGCGCATCGGCCACTACGTTTGCTTTCCCTGGATGATAACGAATATCACAGTCGTAGTCACTCAGTAACTCTAGCCAACGGCGTTGCCTCATGTTAAGCTCCTTCTGATCGAGAATGTGTTGTAGGCTTTTATGGTCGGTGAATACGGTGCATCTGGTTCCGTATAGATAGTGTCTCCATATCTTTAGGGCAAACACTACCGATCCAAGCTCCAAATCATGAGTGGTGTAGTTCTTCTCGTGAACTTTTAACTGTCGAGAAGCATAGGCAATCACCTTTTCTCTCTGCATTAACACAGCACCTAAGCCCTTGTGTGACGCATCACAGTAGACCACAAAGTCCTCGCTCCCTCAGTAAAGCTCAGAGATTGGGGCACTGCACACTTCTGCTTTTATCAACTGAAACGTTCTCTTCTTTTTCTCCCAATCCCCCCGAACTTTTTTTTTGGGGTTCCTTTCTGAGTAAGTTTCGTCATTGACTTAGCAATCTTTGAAAATCCTTCAATGAACCTTCATAGATAACCAGCAAGACCTAGAAATTGTGGATCTCGTTGGTGATTTGGAGATGCCCAATTCCTTTGATAGACTCTAAATCTGGCCGGGTCCACAATTATGCCTCTACTAGCAATGACATATCCGATAAATTTGTTACCTTCGGAATCCAAAATTCACATTTTGAAAACTTTGCGTACAACTTCTCCTTCTTAAGCAATTCCAAAATTGCTTTAAGGTGTTCTTCATGCTCCCTTTCGTCCTTTGAATAAATAAGTATGTCATCGATGAAGACAATTACGAACTTATCCAAGTAAGGTTTGCATACTCGGTTCATGAGGTCCATGAATACCGCAGGTGCGTTTGTCAGTCCGAATGGCATAACCTGGAACTCGTAATGACCATACCGAGTTCGAAATGCCGTCTTTGGAATGTCTTGTTCTCGTACTCTAAGCTGGTGATACCCGGATCTCAGATCTATCTTCGAATAAATACTGGATCCTTGAAGTTGATCAAACAAATCGTCGATCCTCGGGAGTGGATAACGATTCTTTACTGTTAGTTTGTTTAACTCGCGGTAGTCGATGCACATCCTGAACGAACCGTCCTTCTTTTTGACAAATAAGACCGGGGCTCCCCAAGGTGAGGAACTAGGCCTTATGAAACCTTTGTCAGAAAGCTCTTGTAATTGTTCTGATAATTCCTTCATTTCGGATGGGGCCAATCGATATGGTGCTCGAGCTACGGGTGCGGCTCCTGGAATTAAGTCGATTTGAAATTCCACCGGTCGAGCTGGAGGAAGACCGGGCAAGTCCTCGGGAAACACTTCTGGAAAATCCCGGACGATTGGTACGTCCTCTATCTGTTTCCTTTCCGACTTGTCCTCCTCTTTCTTGGCGGATATATGTGCTAAAAAGACCTGGCATCCCTTGGCTGGATCTCTGAGCTTTAGAACATGAGATAACTGTCACCCGGATTCTCTCCCGTTTGCTACTTTCGTTTCTGCAAAAAAGGTCAAGGTTTTATTCCCGTAGGGAACTTAACGAGTTCACATCGCACACTATCACAGCGTGACATCTTCTAACCAGCCATTCCCCGATAATGACATCGAAACTACCCAATTCTACGGGCATTAGATCTATGTTGAAGGATGGCCTAAGAAATTTAAGGTGCAACCTCGTATAATTGTGTCTATCTTGACTAATTTCCCATCAGCTAATTCGACATCATAACAATTTTCTAGTGAATGTTGAGGCAAAGATTTACAAGGAACTAAATGCCAGTGGATATAACTTCTATCGGCACCAGTGTCGAATAAGATAGATGCATAGTGGTTATTTAAGAGGAACGTACCCTGACGACATTTTGCACAGGGTTTACCTGGTGCATTTCCCCTCTTTTCTGCATTCCCAACTGCATAAACCCATCCTTGTGCATTCCCATTTCCTCCATCTTTATTCTTCAGTTTTGGACAATCTCTCTTGAAGTGTCCTGGTGCTCCACACTCAAAACAACCATTTCCTTTGGGAGTTGCCCCATTGCCCTTCTGAGTGTTAGCAACATTTGTGTTACCAGTATTCCTGCAATCGCGAGCAAAGTGCCCTATCTTGTTGCACTTGTGGCACCTCTGGGTGCACGGCCATTGTGGTGGAGAAGGCACTTGTTGCACTGGGCATGATCCCCCATAAGGCTTTCCATTCGCCGACTCCATGTTGTAGACTTTGGCTCCGACAATTCTGCCCTTTTGAAGGGTGCTGTTGGTGACCATGGTTGTTTCAGGTGGATGAATCATCATCCCCCCCCCCCCCTCAGCCCTCCTTTTGTTGTCAGATTGCCTTTCCGCGTAGGTGCGGAGTTTCTGGTCCATCAAGTCATTGGCCAACTCAATAGTCTCATCCAATGTCTTGGGTCTGGCAGATTTGACGTTCCCATAAATGTTGTCAGGAAGTCCACTGATGTACTTGTCAACCTTCTCGGTTTCATTGCAAACATAACTTGGTACATATCAGGAATTAACGCGGAAACGTGTCAGTGTATATGCTGGAACATCGTTTCCCTTGACCTTCAGGTTCCACAGCTCGATCTCTAACTTCTTGATTTCACCCTGCGGACAATACTTGTCCGTCATCTTTTTCTTGAGTACCTCCCAAGTCATGGCATATGCCTCTGGTCCTAAAGTCCTTATCTGACCATTCCACCAAGTCAAAGCGGCACCTAACAGAGTGCAGGTGGCAAACTTTACTTGGTTCTCAACAGCACAACCACTGATATTGAAAACCGATTCCATCTTTTCAATCCATCGAGTTAAACCGACCAAACCTCAGCCCCTTGAAGTTCAAAGGACACACTGTCATAAGTCAGCGTTAAAAACAAGGGCGCGCATTTTGCAACGTTCCTCGTTTATCCCGTGCGAACTGTGGCTTCCCATCTCTATTTGGTGGCGTTTCGCAAAGAGCTTGGTCGATCATTGCTTGGATGATTCAGGTCCATGTTGTTTGGTTGGTGTTATTGACAGGGTATTTGGTCCTCCTCTGGTTGTAGGTGTCCATGATTAGTCAAATCACAAAGACAAAACATGAGTTTATATGACAGAATATAATATATATAGATGAGATAATCAACACAATAGAAGTATATTGTACAAGAAACACATCCATTTTCATTCACGAGCGCAGCTGTGAAAATTCTACAAGAAATAGTCGACGGAGTACACATATACCAACCCAAAAGATCTTAGGCTATGCTACGGGGAAAACCCTAATACTTAACATCTTACAATGTCTCAAGCAAGAGGACGCAGATATCATAAAATCACAAAATGTGACGTCGGCATCCCCAGAAGTCTCCTGTGATCTGGAATCCTAGTCTCTGGTCCTGGCTTCTAAGCCCTCCTCTGCGGCTCACGCAGTGCCAACGAACTCAGTCTGCATTCGCTCATCTCTCGTCCTCATGTCCTGATGACTCGAGAGTCTCTACCATCTGGACCTTGGCGCCTACGATCAATCTCTCGAAGTGCTGCTAACTCAGTAATGCTGCATCTGAAAGCGAGTCTCTAGTACCTTGGTGTTTGTGTCTGAATGAAGTACTCTTCACTGTAGTTGATGTCGGTGTGCCTGTAGATAGGTCTCATGTGCATACACATGATCACGATGGGTCTGAAGCTCCTGATGAGTCGCCTGGCTCAATCCTATCGAACGAGCCCAAGCCTCTCGGGAAGCATAGGCCTCCTCCTCCACCATCCATACTGTCTCCTGGAGAGTCATCCTATCCCCCATAAGTAAATCGACCCGCTGCGAGTTCATATCGACTCGCTTTAGATATACGCGACCTACAATCCTGAGCATCCACTAGTAGGGCAATACAAGTCCCGTGTAACCGCTCATGGAGCTCAGCAAGCTCTACAACCCTAGTGTTGACCTCTCCCACGGTCATAGGTGCTATCTCTGGAACTGCCTCTGCCGGATCTACCCAAGTATCCCTAATCCCATATCCAACATCTCTAATCCCCTGTCGCCTCTCTTCAGCATCTACTGTGCTGACAAACATAATTACAATCCCTTACCTCTGGTAGGGTCTAGCATAGAACTTTCATCCCGATCTCATATTGGAGCCCTAAAGTGGATAAATGCCAGCCTCTTGCGTGGATGCTGCCCAGACTCGAATAACATCCTATGGTCAACAGGTGGTGGTAATGGATAGAGATGGTGGTAGTGGTGGTAGTGGAGGTGGTGGAAATAGCGGTAGTAAGCTGCCTCAAGGAGAGCCTGGGTTGATGCTATCCTGATGTCTGTATTTGGGTTAAGACACCCAGATGAGGTGGTAAAAGGTGGTGAATTGCAGGTAGGGCCGTACACCTAGCAAGGCGCTCCCCTGCAGATGGAGTGATAGTGATATAGGTGTGATTGTGATTGGTGTAGTCATGGTCAGAAGTCCTCCAAACCTCTGCCCTCTGAAGAAAGGGATATGAAGTCCTGGGGACGGACGGTAATTACCTAGCCCCCAATACAGAAGTCTCTCAACCTCTGCCTCTGGTGGAAGGGATATGGAAGTCTGAGGCCGGACGGTAATCCTAGCCCCAATAGTAATGTCAGTGGAGGGTGGTGGTATAACAGGCTCTGTTCCCTCAGGTGGGAAAACAGGCTCATCAACAGGTACAACAATAGCAGAGTCGGCCGGAGCTAAGTGCTCCTCCTCCTCCTCCTCGTCCTCATCATCCTCATCCTCATCATTGGCGTCATCCCTAGATGAATCGCCGTCATCATCATCTCCATCATCTCCCCCGTCCATAGGATAGTCAACCGGACCATCCTCTGTCTCATCATCCTCGTACTCCTCTGGATCCTCCTCGGGATCCGACTCAGTAACATATCCGGGTGACTCAGCAGTAGGTGAATCAACAGGAGGTAATGGCTGCTCCTCAGCTGGAAACTCATGCTCATCCTCCAATGGTATATACTCAGGGTATATAGGCTCTGGCACGTAGTCAGGATCCTGTGCCTGTACGAACATAGGCTCACGCTCATCCTCGTCCTGAGGAACTGGCGGTGTCTGTGGATCCTCTGGGCCTGGTATGTAATCCGGTGATGGTGGGGCTACTGGCTGTATCGGGAGTCCGTCGTATCCTAATACGATGACCCGTGGAATGCCTCCCTCAGATACCTCCTCATCATCGGCTCCCCAGAAGGCTCTGCCGGGCTCAGAGTCGGTGTAGACGGAAGTGTAGGTAACAGCAGATGTCGCAGAAGACATGATTACTGCAAAAAGCAAAATAACTTATATAAGTATTACTTATAGGAAGGATCGATATGATATGTCTTGTAAGCTTTAATAATAAAGATCTTATAGTAATATACGTAATATCATTTATATACACGTATATCAATCATGTAAGCACTCAGTACCCTACTAATGCTAAAGCAATGCATGTCATGTAAGCATATATGTGCTAGATGTAAACAAGTAATGCATGTATGTCCCTCGCAAATCCCATTTGTGAAAATAGTGTTTGAAAATGGTTATAGTCCAAACAAAACTCTTGACCTGGTTCTTTATAACCTTGGCTCTGGTACCAATCTGTAACGACCTTAAATCTGAGCACGCAGCGGAATGTTTGAATATCCGAGGGCGTTACATTTATGGATCAATAGCACAAGATCTGAGAACGACTACTAAACGTGTCGTTTGAAAAAGATACATTGGATTAACAAAATACTTGTTTGTTACATAAGCCCATGGCTTCAAATTGTTCAACAATATAAATAAAGATTTCCGTTTATAACAATTTTCCCTAAAATGTAATAAGACCCCAAATCTTAAGTGTTGACTCTTCAATTATTGACTTCCAATGTATCATCGCACCTCGTGCCTTATTGACCTGAAAAACATGCTTAAAATGTCAACATAAAGTTGGTGAATTCATAGGTTTATGTAAATCAATAGTAGGACCGCAAGATTTCCATATGTATGATTAAGCAACAAATGCAAACATCATAAAAAGTAATTCCGTTTTCCTAAGCTCATGACACTGAAGCTCGACATATGTGAATGCAAATATATTTGCCAACGAGTGTCCGTGAATGATGTGCTAACCCTGCAACATCCCAAATTCGACATGGTATGCGTTCGTTCCCGGTGATAGCTAGTCACCCGAACGGGGATTGTCAATCCCTAATAGATCTATCCATAACATTCGCGCCCACATAATGTAATTCCCAATCACATCTATGCAATTAACAGTTCATGATCATGGACATAAGGGGTTATGGTAACTCAGGCAAACACGTAATCATGGTATAAAATGTACACTTACGTCCAATTTGGAAAACAAAGCATGTTCTCACCCCAAGGATATAAATCATTTAAATAATTGTAAAACATAAGGCTATGAACTCACCTGAGTGAATAGTCCTCTGGAAATTGATAATAGATATCCAAGTATGAATCACACCGTCAAATACCTAAGTAAATACGGCTAGTCTTAGTCTACAAGTTTAGGCTAAAGACTCAATGTATAAACTACAATAAATTTTCTGGTAATGTTATAGTTAGTCTGGGTAGTACAAATGCATTCATTAAGCTTATTTAAGTTTGCTTAAGCTTTTTGGCTTATTGATAAGCTCGGATGAGCTTATTTTGAGCTTATTGGGCTTGTTGGCCCAACAACCATTTACTGAAAATTAGTACCAAGGTCCATTAAGGTTCGTTTGTTTTTTAAAGGGTATAAGGGCCTATATAAGTTTTAATAAGCTCGTAGGACACCTTAATAAGCTCGTAGAGCCTATTACCACTTTGTGGGTCCTACTGTTGGGCTTGTTGGGCTTGTTCGGCCTTATTGGGCCCGCTTGTGGCCCGTAAGTTTTCTTAAACATTTGATTCTTTCCTACGGGTTCATATTTCATATAAGCCCTCGATAAGCTTAGGGGAGCTTAATTATAAGTTGAGAGCCTTCACTAATAGGTCGTTGGACCGATTGGGCCCGAACGTGGCATGTTGGATCGTGAGAGGTCCATTGTTTCTCTAACCATATATAGGATTCGAAAATAGTCTTAGCAATTATATTTCATTTGTTAGCCCCTATACACTAGTCGTGTTACCCATGCAAACATTTGTTTAAGTCGTGTATACCTTCCAAAGCCATTGTGTCATGTTTTTCCTTAAGAGTTTACGTATGGTTTTTCTCATAACGGATGGTTTTCAAAACCTTATTTGTTGCTAAACACGTTACTCGTTTCCTTTATAGTTTTACCGCCACACTAGTTGTTAAGTGTATTCATAATATGCATCATGCATCCTTAATTCATTTATCATGCGTGTTCTCAAGCTAGTGTGCTATACATACATACATTTGACCCATAAGCTAGTCATTACGAAAAGAATACGCATAATACGATTGTCATGAGTTTGAATGTGACTTACAAAGGTCCTAGCGCCTTGTTTAAGGGTATGCGAGTAATGTGGAAATCCACGTGTGTAAAACGCAATCAATAACCAAATCCTAAGCTTCAATACTTTGTAAATGCCCAACCCTAGCTCATGTAAACTACTTTATAAACTTGTATGACAACTAGGAATGTTTGTGGGTTCGAATGAGATTAAGGGAGGTGTTTGTTTACGGTTTGAAACTCGAACTAAGGGAAGAGAGTATATATGATTATGGTTTGAGTGAGTGTGAGTTGTAAGAGTGTTAAGTGTTAAGTGTGAGGGTATATTTATAGCCAAAGAGCTAGTTAACTCTCCTAGTTTCACAAACAACCCAAACCGAACCAAAATCGTGCCTTAGGAGGTGGTTTTTGAAGTTTCTAGTTAACTATACCTTGTTTTGTTAAACCACTCAAGTACATGTCTTAATTAGAGCATATTTGTATAAGATTTGGTTAGATACTAGAAATCTTAAGGATTTGTACTAATACATGCATGTTGCCGTGACCTAAAGGGGCAAGGGAGGGTTCATTGGTTATTATCCAATGTGTAATGGGTTAGTGGAGACAATTAGGACAAGTCAATCCTAGCCATCGAAAACCTTGGGAATGGTGAGGGATTGCCAACTTGGCACTTATACAACTGGGGGGGGGGGTGTAGAGTGGTTTAAATGAATTTTGCTAGGTGTCGAGTGGTTTTAGGCAGGTAAGAGGATGTGACGACATGTCCAAGTTGCCTAGATTGTACATGGTTTATTGTTTGAGGGAATAAAGAGTTTGGGTATGTTGGCAGCTTTGGCCCTCACTTCTATATAACAAACTTCGTCCAGTTTTGCCAATTTCGACCCTTGCTTTTTCTTTGCAATACACTTTAGGTTTGGCACGTTTTAGGTCCCTCATGTTTTATTTTCTTCATGTGGCTTACTTTTTACCTTTGACTTACTTGGCTATCGGATTTGATTTGACTTTTCCATCCCGTGCTGATTTGGTCCGTTTATGGCTTCTTTTTGAATATCCGTTTCTTGCGACAATACAAATGCAAACAAACAAATACAATGTTATTTTTGGTACATTTTTAGTCCATTAAGTCCGTTTTTAATCGAAAAGGTATATTAATTAAGCACAACCAAAACCCCCATACTCAGGTAGTTGCCGTGTCCTCACTCAATGTTTTAATGAAGTAAACACTCAAGAAAACTAAGAATACTCACCCCTCAACTAATTACCTGAAAGTAGCAAAGAGTTCGACAAGGGAACCAAAGGAATCAATAGCCCTTCGATAAGTCCCCGTTATCACCATTTGATATGTACACTAACTATCCCTATATTTTTGGATTTTTTTTTCTTTTCTTACGTGCCTGTTCGAGCTTCTTATTTATCACACTCGGGATCATAGAAATGAAAGCGTCCATAGAATAATCAACGGAAGTCTACGGATAAATTCATCATCCTCGGATTTTTCACAAGATCCAAACCAAAGCACTTAAACAAGTTCATTTGTCAATATATAGTTCGAAATTTTAAGCACTCTACTTATGACTTTGTGGACATTTAACTCTCCAACTATGGATATATGTTTAAATGTTGTACTCATACAACTCAACCATAGATCAAACATATTATCCATAGTCGTGATTCACATGAATCAAGACCTCAAAGCAACAACATATTAGTCCCTTTAACTTGATTTTAAAGAACGAAATTTAGCTGTATAACTTTTTGCAACATCTTTAACATCATAATCATAAGTTGTCTTAAAGCTAGAATGCGTTGCTTTAGTATTTGGAACACCTACTAGGCCTCGCTCCCTAGTAACATTAAACCAACACCGTGTCTTAGTTTGAAAACCCACCCCGTTGCAAGCCGTAGTGGGAAGTCACAACAAACACCTTCATTCCAAAAAGCTATGTAGTAGGTCTTAGTTTGAACCCTCACCTAGACCTTGGCTTCCAGGGTGAGATATCACAACCCCCACCAATCCCTGGTAAGTAAAGTATTTCTTAGTTTGAACCCCACCTGGCGGGTTAGTGGAGTGGGTATCACGACACATCTTTTTACTAGCTCCATATACTCAAATGTATGCTTCATTGCATAATTTTCAATATTCATGCATTTTTCATTCATGATTTCATTCATGCATCTTTGGCATTTAACTTCAAATGTTAGAACAAAAAACCTCGCTTTAAGAATCAAGTACAATTTGAAGCTTTTTTCTAAAAAACATCGATTGACTTAGTTGAATTGAAATGAGCACGTATGATAGATGGATTAAAATCTAAATGGGAGAAAAAAAAACACAATTACTTATATAAGTTATAGATAGAATCTTGCTCAGCACATAAACTTATATTTAACCTATCATTTCTTGTTCTTCACCTTATTATCATTCAAAGCAATAGAATTCCGTGAAAGCTTAGCCTACAAGCGGTGAAGTTGAGGAACTAGCTAGGGCTCAACACGCCCGATCGAGTCAAAAATTATTCTCATTCACCCTTTTAAGTAAAGTCGAAACTTGACAAAACTCCTTTTTATTTTTGAAAATTTTTTAATATTTTTTAATTTTTTTTTTTTGGTATTTTTCAAAAATTAGGTGTAAAAACTGGATTACGGTGATAACAACGCGCTGGCAAAATCAAATCGAAGATCCCCCCCCATACTAGAATTTTCTATAAAAAAACCAAACATCGACTCGATGTTTTGAAAGGGCACCTAAGTAATCAAGGCCCGTTTATGAATTGTGGCCAAAAGATAAACATTAGTCATTAATTTGATATTGGGATTCAAAATCAAGCTGAGGGAAGTGAAACTCTGTTGATGAAAGAACAAAACTGAAGCACGAGATCTTCACAATCCGGAAATCCTGGACAAATAAACAACACAACACGAAACACGGTAATGGAAGAGGCGAGCCTCACACCAACAAGAAAACACTTATTTATTCATACACAATACTACGATAAGCAGGGGTGCCTCCACGAAGCGCTTTTTTTAAGGTCCGCTACGCTTGACCCTTCACCTGAATTTTATGACAATGGGGAAGGGGTTTGGAGATCGGGACTACCATTGTGGAACGGTCCCCTCCCAGAAGGCTTAATACGAATGACCATTTACTTTGAAATTTGGCCCGAGTTTATGGGATAACTTACCAGTGGCCATAAGCAAAACTTGGGTATCAGAGAATGGTCCACTCAACGGTCTTAAAGCTTGCCCCGAGAAAATCTCAATCCCTTCAGAAGTGGGGTCTTTAAAGAGGAGGACTCGATCACCGACGTTGAAAACGCGATTTTTGATCTTGGAGTCATGGATTCTCTTTGTTTTCTCTTTATAGATCAAAGAGTTCTCATAAGCATGATCACGAAGTTCATTAAGTTCATTGAGTTGAACTTTTCTGTGATCACCCGCGGTTTTGATATCAAAGTTTGTATGCTTAAGGGCCCAGTAAGCTTTGTGCTCGAGCTCAATCGGAAGATGACATGCCTTCCCGTACACTAACTTGTATGGAGTACACCCGATGGGTGTTTTGTAAGCTGTGCGGAAAGCCCAAAGTGCGTCATCTAATTTATCCGACCAAGAGGCACGATTTTCGCCCACGGTCCTTTCAAGAATTCGTTTCAAACCACGATTGGATACCTCAACTTGTCCACTTGTTTGTGGATGATACGCGGTGGAGAGACGATGAGTGACTCCGTATTTAAGCATGACCTTTGCAAATTGGTCATTGCAAAAATGGGTTCCGCGATCACTTATGATTGCACGAGGGGCACCGAATCTGGCGAAGAGAGATTTAAGAAATTTGCAAACAACTCGGGCGTCATTGGTGGGGAGCGCTTTTGCTTCAACCCATTTTGATAAATAATCAACGGCCACGAGTATATATTTGTTCCCTCTTGAAGACGGGAACGGCCCCATAAAATCAATGCCCCACATGTCAAAGATTTCGCAAACTTGGATAGAGTTTTGTGGCATCTCATCACGTTGCGAAATTTTGCCTTGACGTTGACAAATGTCACATTGGGTGACAAAGTCATAGGCATCCTTGTAGATTGTGGGACAATAAAAACCTGAATCGAAGATCTTTTTAGCGGTGTAATTGGCACCGTAGTGTCCCCCAGTGGGTCCACTGTGGCAAGCTTTAAGAATGTCAAAAGCTTCTTGCCCCAAAACACAACGCCTAATTACTTGGTCAGCACATATCTTAAACAAGAAGGGGTCGTCCCAAAAGTAGTGTTTGACGTCTTTGAAAAACTTTCTTTTCTGCTGAGACGACATCCCTTTGATCACAAAATTCCCCGCATGGTAGTTTGCAAAATCGGCAAACCATGGGGCATTATTATCACCACGAAAGGTAACCATCCCAAGTGTTTCGAGAGGAAATGTTTCCGTAATTTCCTTTTTCTCGAGCTCACTTTGATGGGGATTTTCAAGTCTAGAAAGTCCACCGGAGCAATCTTGGCTTAGCATCCTGCTTAGCAAGCAAGTATTTGAGAGCCGAACTAGCCGTGACAAACCCATAGCTTAGTGATTATACAAAAGACAGGAATAAAACTAGTTGTTGTTATGGTAGATTTGTTAGACCACTTCATCGAGTGCCTCCTTTCTCTTCTATCGTGCTTTCTCCTGAGCATTATTAGCACGATCCTTTGCATCCTCACACACTTGTCTAAGTTGAGTAATCAATTCGTCGACAGAGAGCGTCTCCAATGAACTTTCCTCAACTCGGGGCTTTACATCCCACAGTGTCATGAAGGCTTCTAACTCCTCCAAACAGGCATTTGGGTAACGGTCCAAGTCCTCAAGAAGGGTATGCAACCGTCCTCTAAGGCGTGTCGTGCATACGGTCAAGAATGTCTCAAGAACAGGCACTGAATTCTGACCAATTTCTGTCCCGTAAGCAGTTAGATCTTCTTCTCTTTGGGTGGGGTCTGTTTCAGCAATCATCCGCTGATAGGCAGCCATCGAGAATGGGGATGAAGGTGAGGGCGGTGGAGTAAGAGGATCAAGTTGATAATCATCAAGGTTAATAGCAGAAATTTTGGCACGTTCAGCAAGATTTGGCTCAATGGGTAAAACAGACATACGAGCGGTACGTCTGATAGTTGGGGGGAAATAGTAATACGGATGGCAAGATAAGTAATCCGAGAGTAGGACGTCTCCTGTGATACACCTAGGGGAGTGTGTTGGGGAGTCTGGGAGGTATCAGAGTGGTGTTATCAGTGTGTCTTAATTCATCTGAGTTCGACATGTCGTTGAGACAAGAAAATATGAAATAAAGATATAGATATATTTCAAAATACGCATAGTTAAGCCAGTTTAACACACATGTAACCCATATTAAGTATATGTATCTCATACATGTCTATTTCGCATGTATCCCATTTTATTATATATATACTCATTTGATTGTTGATTCCTATGTACCCCATATTGAGAAACCAGCAATGCCAGACAATAGAAGCATAATAAGCATGGTCAGTATACACTATGCTCTTGGACAAAACGAGATATGACTGAAACTTCTTAAAAGCATACACTACGACAAGCAATTCTTTTTTGGTCATAGTGTAGTGTGCTTGAGCTTCGGTCATTGTTTTGCTGGCATAGTGAATTGGTTGGAAATGCTTATTTTTTTGTTGCCCTAGGACTGCCCCAATTGCAAAGTCGCTTGCATCACACATGAGTTCGAAGGGCAAGTCCCAGTCGGGAGCAATCAAAATTGGATCCTCGATCAATTTTCTTTTAAGTGTATTTAAGGATTCGATACACTCTTTTGAAAAGAAAATTGGAGTATCTTTTTCGAGCAGGTGGGTCATTGGACGGGCAATTTTTGAAAAGTCTTGTATGAAACGTCGGTAAAAACCGGCATGCCCAAGAAAACTACGGACACCTTTGACAGTAGTCGGGTGAGGGAGCTTGGCTATAACTTCAACTTTAGCACGATCGACCTCAATTCCCGACTTAGAGATTTTGTGTCCAAGAACAATGCCTTTATTCACCATAAAATGGCTTTTCTCCCAGTTTAGGAATAAATTGGTTTCTTCACACCGTTTTAACATTTTCTCCAAATGGGATAGGCATGTAGAGAAAGAATCTCCGAAGACCAAGAAGTCATCCATGAACACTTCCATTGTCTTTTCGATCATGTCATGGAAGATTGCCATCATACATCGTTGAAATGTGACGGGTGCATTGCATAGCCCAAAAGGCATGCGGCGATAGGCGAATGTTCCGTATGGGCAAGTGAATGTTGTCTTCTCTTGATCCTTCGGGTCAATAAGAATTTGAAAATAACCCGAGAAGCCATCGAGGAAACAATAGTATTGGTTTCCCGCGAGTCTTTCGAGCATTTGATCCATGAAGGGCAATAGGAAATGGTCTTTTCGGGTGGCTTCATTCAACTTTCTATAGTCAATGCATACTCTCCACCCCGTGACCAATCTGGTTGGTATCAAATCATTATCATCATTCTTGACGATGGTTATGCCACCCTTCTTTGGTACACAGTGTATCGGGCTTACCCATGGACTGTCAGAGATCGGATAAATTAATTCGGTGTCAAGGAGTTTTTCAACCTCTTTTTTGATGACATCGTGGATCTTTGGGTTTACCCGTCTTTGACTTTGAACTGTTGGTTCGTAGTCCTCTTCCATAAGGATTTTGTGAGTACAAAACTCTGGATCAACACCCTTGATATCGGAGAGTTTCCAAGCGATGGCTCGCTTGTGGGACTTTAAAACCTTGATAAGAGCTGCCTTCTCCTCATCCTTCAAGTCTTTCGTAATTATGACGGGCAACTTGTCGCTGCCTTTCAAAAATGAGTATTCTAAATGAGGTGGCAAGTCCTTGAGTTCAACCTCGGGAGGCTCATCAATTGATGATTTAACAGCTTTAGCTTCAACAACTTTAAGTTCTTTCCGAATTCTGGGCGAATACGGTTCACTATTGAGAAGTGCTTCCAGAATAAGAATGTCACCCTCCGGATCATAGTAAGTAGCATCAATTTCCTGTGAAATTGGCTCGTCATCGACAGCTATAAAAGCATTTGCTTCTTCGAGAAGGAGAAAATCACTATCCCCGAAAGGAGTTAGTGTTGGTGAAGACTTTGAAACAATTGGACCGTAATCCAGAGAAGGATTACCGTATGCAACTAAATCAGAAAAACCTAAAACTTCTTGCGAGTATTCTTCACTTGCTAATTCAATGACGTCGATTTGGTTCGCCGTCATATGATTGTAATTAGCCGTGTATCTCGAAGTTTGGTCCAGATTGAAGGTGATGGCCTCTTTGCCAACACGAAGGGTTATTTCACCTTCGTAAACATCTATCAATGCACGACTGGTCTTTAAGAAACTTCTCCCGAGAATTAAAGGTACTCGGGGGTCTGGTTCAAAATCCACGACCACGAAATCTGATGGAAACTGGAACTTTCCCACCATTAACTGGATGTCTTTGGCGATACCGATCGGTTCAGTGATTGAACGGTCCACTAGCTCTAGCGTCATGCAAGTTGGGGTTAGTTCGGGAAGAGAGAGATCTTTCCAGACGGAATATGGCATAAGATTAATGCTTGCGCCGAGATCGGCCAAGGCGTTGCATGTATTAATCCCAGAAAATTCACATGGAATAAGAAATCGGCCAGGGTCTCCAAGTTTTTTCGGTAACTTGTTTAGGATGACTGCTGAGCAATTCTCGTTCAATGGAGTTCTAGCCATTTCACTCAACTTCTCTTTGTTTCCGATTAAAGTTTTTAGAGTCGAGGCAAATTTTGGCATAAGGGTTAAGGCATCCGTAAAGCTAATTTCGAAACTCAAATCTCTAAAGATTTCGTAGAATTTCTCAATTTGATCGTTAGCTTTTTCACGGCGTCTTTCATCATTTCTTCTTGAAGGAATGGAATTTATGTTCCGTGTGTTAGTATCGACACTAACAGAGAGCAACAACGGCTCGGAAATTGATTACGAATTGGACTTGAACAACCAAGGTTGGAGTCTTCGGTGCCTCCGTAATTAGTAGAAGCATCGAGTCCATTGGTAACCTCGTATCACGATCAATACTTTCGGAAAAGAAGAAGAATGAAGGAATCGAGGACCCTTGATAATCAAAACAACACTTTCGGGTGGTGATATTTTAAAAACTTCCTTACGGGTTAGTAACGGTGTACCCGGGAGAGTTCCCGAACCTGAAGTAGAGGCGGTATTAGAAGTCACGAACTTGGAAAGCATGTCCGTTAAATTAGCTATTTTGGTTTGGCAAGGTTTATGCTTGGTTTTGCATATACCTCAAACGTCATCATTAGCCTTGAACGTAGTTGTCAAAATCAGTTTTGGACACACCATGTGTCTGAGGAACAGGAGCTTGGTAAGCTGGTGGTTGATTAACCTGGGGTCGGTAAATTTGGCTTGGTTGAAAATTTTTTTTCTCCGGTTGAATGGAATTGTTTCCCCGATTGAAATTGTTTTGATTATTTCCTTGATGGCTTTGAACGGGAGGAAAACCGGGAGGTCGAATTTGATTTGCAACTATCTGAGGTCGGTAAACCGGTATTTTCCTTGGGTAAATTTGCCGAAGCGCCGTGTGACACATACTCTTGGAAATTGTCACGATAAAACTGTTGCCCAATCGGTGGCTGAACGACTTGTTGGTAAGAATGACCACCCCCACAAGTTACACAACTCTGCTCGACCGCTTTTACGGGAGCTGGGGTTTGGTTTTTCTTATCGAGAATCAATGCTCTAACCATATCTTTCAGTTCAGCAACATCGGATGAAACTGCTAGGGTAGAAGAGCTCATACTCACTTTGGAAACAATGGCAATTGCTTCGTCGTGAATGACGAACATTTGGACTAGCCTCATCGGATGATTTTTTAGCATTCTCGAGGGCATTTTATATCCAAAAGTTACCGACCCGCTAAGCGAGTTCAATGATCTGAATCATTCGAATTTTAGGGCATTATAAAATGTATCGAGTTGATGCAATCTGAAAACCCATGACGCGGGCATCCCCTAAGAAGATCATTGAATCGGTCCCATGCCTCGTAAAACGTTCATCAAATTTTTGTTGAAATCTCATGATTTCATTTCGAAGATTTGTTGTTTTAGAGGGAGGGAAGGATTTGTTAATGAATTTCGAAACAAGATCATCCCATGTAAGAATCGATCGAGGGGGTTCTTTTTTAAGCCAAATATGGGCGGCTCCCTCGAGGGAAAATGGGAAAAGCATAAGCTTAACTGACGTACTCGGGACGTTCGGGTACTTCATCGTAGAAGTGATCTTGTTGAAATATCGGATGTGAGCATGTAGGTCTTCTTTTTCATGTCCAAAAATTGCTTGTTCTAAAAATTGCTTGTTTTGAACAAGATTAAGTATACCATGATTGATCTCAAAATTGTTTGCGTTGATCTCGGGAACAACGATTGCATCCTCGTAACCCTCGGTGGGTGCTTCGAGCAATTGAGCCATAGTACGATTATCTTCCATCGTAACTATGGGAGGATTTGGTTTCTCAAGATTTGGTGATTCAACAGAAGTTTGTCGGACTTGTTGTTGTCGACGTTTACGGGCTTGAGAACGAGTGTGCATGCACAAAATAGAAATATAAAAAGAAAATTTACACTATTTTTTTTTTTGGTTTTTCAATGATTTATTCACAATGTATTTTACCGGACAACGAGATAAGACAACTTCTACCAAATAATCTACTTACTTCACGGTAGCTCTCAAAAAGATAAATGCACAGGTGAGCGGAGGAGTAGGAATAGCGCGAAGCTTATTTCTCCTTTCGGGTCGTAGTTCCTTGGAACAACCCTCCTTATACTCACTTTATAGTTTGTTTAACTTTTCAAGGTGAGCCGTACGTCGTAAGAGACACAAATGACAAGTTTTTGAATCTTTTGTTCGAGTTGGGAACCAACAAGTTCACCGGAAGTTATTATGATAATACCTCAATTGAGAATATTATATTTTGGTATTTTTACCAATTTGTGAATTTTATTTCTTTTTTTTATGGACAATGTTTTTATATTTTTGGTTTTTTTTTAATTTTTTTTTATATGATAATTATACTAGTAAAAGAAAATGAAAAATATTTTTGTACTTTTTATATTTTTATAGAAGAAAATATTCACAGATTCAAACACAAATTGTCAAACGTTACGATAATCGTTTTCACAGCCTAAATTTGACTCGCATGAACTTAACCCTCTTTATACATAGATAAATGTAAACAAATATAAATATATATCAAGGAACAAAATCCGCGAAATCAATGAAACCGGAAGCAGTATAGAGAGTCTCCGGGTCGTTATGTCCCAACGAGGCTTGAATGGAAAATCGAATTACGGATTGATGATTGATGACTGAATGACAAAGATTTGGATAATATTGGGCACTAAACCTAATAGGCAAATGCACTCAAAGATAAGCAAGGAAAATAAGCTAAAGCAGTTAAAGCTAGGAATGGAACAAACACTTAAACTTTCTCTAAACAGAAATAACTTAAATAAACCTTAAGACAAAATCAAATAAGCTAAGCTAACTCTAAATAAGCAAATTCAAAAGCAATTAAGCTAAATTTAAGCAAGGAACTCACATACTAAAACAAACAGTACTTAACAGTTTAACTTAACAGTACTAACTTTGAGTTAGTACTGCTAGCTTTAAGTTAGTACTGCTAGCTCACTAAAACACAATGAAACGAGAAATAAGCAAATAAACCAAAACAAATGTTTACCTAACCCTAATAAGCACTTCAGGAGTAAGAATAAAGCAACCTAGAATAAACTAGAATGGCAAATGATGCTAAAAAGCTTCACAATCCCGTGTTTTAGTCCAAGTCCCCAAAAAGTGCTGATTTTAAAAAGTCGTTTTTAGCCAAAACGCAAAACACGAAAGTTTGTTCACGAATAAACAATGTTTTTTCAGCAACTTAATAAAGACACCTTGCGAAAATAAGCACTTTATAAGCTCCAAAAATCCAAATAATCTGGTGATTGAGAAAGTTGCTTAAACTTTTGTTTTTGGTATTTTGGGACACGACAACTCAAAATAACTCTAATCCCCCCCCCCCCCCCCATTCAAAAAGGGATAGATGTTTTGGAAAGCTTATATAGTTGCTTAATCTGATTCCAAAAATCTTTTCAAAAAAAACCAAACACAACTTAACTTAACTCAATTGCATCAAAAATAGTAAACCTAAAATTTACCTAATAAGCCAAAATAAAAATAAGCTAAAAATCACCAATAAGCCAAACTGAAAAGTGGACTTTTGGAAATAAGCTCACTAATGAGTCCTTATTAAACCCACCTATTCACTTTTTTTAAATAAGCCACTGAAATAAGCAAAATAAGCACAAATGACTACACTACTATTTTTTGGATTTTAATGAAAATAAGCACTTTTAGACCTAAAATAAGCTACTAAAATAAGCTCTAAACTTTAAACAAACCTCAAACAGATTTAGTTCACCCCCCCAATGAGCTTATGTTCAAAAAATCATAACCTAAAACCTAATCTAACTATCCTAAAAGTGAGATCAAAAATTGGTGAACTACCGGTACTAACAAAATTCTGAGTTAGTACCGCTATCTTTAGAAGTTAGTAACCTAAGCTAGTTAAAAGTTAGTACCACGACTAGTTCTAGAAAACCCCTTAAGAGTTTTCAAAACTCATTTTATCAAGCTGATTTGATCCTAATTGTTAAAAAAAGATTATCAAATGAAACAATAAGGCGTACTTATGAACAGATTTCAATCAGTGATAAGCACTTAAATAAGCTAAATTAATCTAACAGTATTAACTCAAAACTAACAGTTTTATTAAATGAACTAACAGTACTAACTAAGAAAGTTGCACTAATCACTTTTAAACTAACAACTAAGTAAGATAAGCACTAAACATTCTGATAAAGCACAAATAAGTAAACATAAGTAACAAATAGGCACTAATAAGCAGTTCTACAGTAAAGAAGAAAAACAAGAAAAAGAGAGACTTACAATACCCTTGCTCAAAACAGGGTTAAACAAAGAGTCTACAAGCTCTAGCTTGTATAAAACAAGCTAGTGAGAGTCCATAAGCCCATCCAGAATTGGCTTATCATCCATAAAATAAGCTGTGGTGTATTTTGAGAGTGATTTTTATGATTTTCTCTTAACTAATTAACTTTTTAGGTTTACTTAATTAAAGCAGCTTAGAAATAAGCTGTATTGAAAGCTTTTTTGAACACAAAACAGCACAATGAAGAAACTGAACACTTGAAATTGTAAATTGACTTAAAACCTCAAATTTGCATTAAAACTTGAAAGTGTTACAAAGCTTGGAAAAATAAAATTGCATAAAAAATAAGCTGAAATTTAACTAGCAACTAGATAAAAACTAAAAACTAACTCTATAACTTGGGTTACAATGGCCCTATTTATACTAAAACGAATTAAATCTGGTTTCTTGGACACTCTCCTCTTCGTTCTTCTGTGTTTCTTTGTAGAGACAAAAACCAATTGTGTTTGTTGTGTAGGTTATTCTAAACAAATCCACAACCTTCAATTTCTTTTAATGCTCTTTGGAGTCAATCATACCATCGAAAATACTTGGAATGGTGAGGGATTGCAACATGCACTTATACACTGGGTAGGTTGATAAAGAGTGGTTGAAATGAATATCTCAGGGTTTGAGTGGTTTGCAGGTAGAAGGATGGGAAGACATCCCCGACTCTGTACCTGGGTTTGTTGGGCGGGAAAAGAAGAGTTTTGGGTAGGTTGGCAGCTTTGGCCCCTCACTTCTTATAACTTCATTCAAAACTTTGCCCGGTTTGCAATTTCGACCCTTGTCTTTTTCTCTTGTAATACAACTTGAGGTTTGGCAGTTTTAGTCCCTCAAGTTGTATTTTCTTCATATTGTGTTGACTTTTTGACTTTGTCGGGTGATTTTTTGAACTTTGACTTGACTTGGCTTTGTTTGACTTTGTCTTTTCCATTCCGGCTCGGCTTTTGGTTTGACTTTCTTTTGAATATCCGTTCCTCTCCTGCACAATTCAGATGCAAAACATACAAATACAATGTATCTTTGGTACGTTTTTAGTCTTTTAAGTCCGTTTTAACGAAAAATGGTATGTGTAATTAAGCACATACCAAGGCTCCTTCGTCCTAAAAACTCCGGCCACATCCATCGATATAATCGTCACCCCCCCCACCCCCCCCCCATTGCGTAAGCCATATACCAATATATAGCACATACACATAACATTTAAAACAACCTTTTTTTTTGTTTTGTGTGTTTAATGCCCCATAAAGACATAGCTAAGTCTTCCCTAGGTTTTTAAAAATCGTGATCAAACTACATAAATTTTAATGTTCTATGTTTTAATTCTTGATCATCATATCGAATAAAACTCTTTTTAAAACAGATTAACAAAGTTTATATCACATATCCCTCCATGATAAATTGCATGTATTTATCATGGATGCCGAATTAACAATTAATTTTAAACATAAAACTGATCAATTAACAATTAAACGCATCAAGTTTTATCCATAAAATTTCATACAACCTAGAATTCGTCTAATTAATTTTATAATCAATAAAGATTGAATCTTGATGTACAAAGATCGAATCTTTATGCATAAAACGCCCAAAGGGCTTAAAAAATTGATTAAGAATCCTAATTTGTCAAATTTTATTACTTTGTAACTATAAATTCTATACGATGGCTCTGATACCACTGTTGGGTTTTTACAACTATTAACCATTAAAGATCACGAGTACGCAGCGGAATAAATAAAACACGTATAGAATATGCAATTAACAAAAGGATCAAGAACGCGTACCTTTTAGCAATTAACGAACACCGTTCTTGAATATACGTTTGTGTATAAATCGAATACCACGCAAACTAAATAAGTTACCAAAGTAGATAACCTCTATGGTGTGCATACACTACACGTCACCGAGATACGCTAGGATGCTAGTACTTGCTTTACGATTAAACAACTCAACACAACGTTCTTGTTTTAAATCTATCATCACATAGACCGATAGTCCGGCATGGATTATACTAATCTACTCGACTAGAAAGAAAAGAGATTGAGAGCAAAGTTGTTGTATTAATTTTGCATGCATGATAATTCATGCATGACATAATGCATCCGTATAAACAAAATCCCCTTTAAGGCTTTTTACATCCAGCCGATAAGCAAACAAATGAGAAAAACAATAGATATTTGTTTTAAGTTACGTTTTCTAGTCGTATGACTTTTTGGTTTTTCAAACTCTCTCATCCACGATAGAATGAGACAAGTAGAGTATATATATACTTAAAAACTTGTTCTCCAAGTCATACTCAAACACCTCCTTTTGTTCGTTAGAAATACACTACAGATTAAAAAAAAGTAAAATCCGCAAATAACAAACCCCTTCATTATTTCTTGTTGCGACCAATTTAATTAATATTTGAAACATATAATATAATTAATATATGATTAAATATAATTACATAATAAACGTAATCAGCTGTGAAAACGCGTTGTGCCCCCATAGCTACACGTAATTTCCTGACATATATTTTTTGATATATTCCATAATCCCCAGACACATACAGCCACAATAGTAGTAGCCCCGTGCAATTTTTCGATATAATTTGTAGTGCAGGTCGCTTTGATGAGGAAGAGGTTGTCATTTTATCAATCTCATAAAAGTGTCATTTGTTTTTATCTAAACTTGAAAATGTTTTACTTTTTGTTTGATTTTCGCACGTCTTCTTATGGTTGTTGCACAGAAAACACTAACAAAATAACCTCATGACAAAAAAGTTGTTCTCTTGGCCTTTTTCTTACTCCTAATCGGTTTAAATTTTTAAGATTATATTACTCAACCACAAGCGGTATGAATTTACTCAACCTTTACTATAACTAATATGGCCTAATGTGTATATATTAGAGAGTACGATAAGCGAATACATAATATCTGCTTACACTTGATTAGAACTAAAGGCCTAAGATTCAGTGTATGTTTTTATACCTTTTTTTTGTAGCATATTGTCCTACAAAATATTTTAGGCACCTTCCCATCAACACAACACCCTTAGAAGGTAAATTTTCATCTACCTTTACTACGTTTATGGCCTAAAACTTAGCTCGCGTTAAATGGCCTAAAAAATTATTTGTATTATGTATGGACCCTTGGTTTAAACTTGTGCTCATAGGCAGCCTTTTGTTGTTTTTTTCTTTATAAACGCGTGTCATAAATAACGGTATTGATGTCGATGGGTTGAATAACGGTGGGAGTACATAGGAAGATTTTTATCAGCTGCTGTAAAAAAATGGTCTCGATGCGGAAACATAAGTAACTCGATATGCATTATCGGTTCATGACTACCTTTTTTTTTGCTTTTTCCCCAGCTACCAGCAGCTTGCTGCAAAAACATATTGGTAAAGGCTTCACAAGTATTCTCCTTCATTACGTTTAAGTCCAAATTAACCGATACTAAATCTTAAAAACGAAACAAATGTAGATACAAGAGTACATCAAATAACATGCTGCCAAAAGCTATGATGGAAGGGTCGAGATCAAATGCTACTAAAGAAAGCATTAATGAAGATAACTCGCTTTCAAAGATGGTGAAAAATGGGGAGTATCACTCAACTCTTGCCAACCTAAAGTCAATTCTTGGTCAAGGTGGCACTTCAATCTATCTTCTTTAATTTTGAGTAATTTAAATTGCTTGAGGGTGTTTAGGATATCTAATTATGCTATATTGGTTTTTTTTTGTGCTTACATAAACTTATGAGTTGTGGCAAACTGTTGAAAACACCGCTAAATAAAATAAATGATTGGTAATCTGGCTTTAAAATTAGCGGACATAACAAATTGCTGCAAATTTTCAGGTCACCAGAATAAGAACTACTTATGTACCTGTAGAAACATACCAGATAATAATGGATAATATCAGATATCTTTACACCTTATACGATTTACTATGTAGGATAATGAACGCATTGCAAACACCAGCACTTTAGGTAAATGGACATTATTTGAGCTTTTTCAATGATTTATTCACAATTGATTTTAACGGACAATGAGATAAGACAACTTAAACCAAATAATCTACTTACTTCACGGTAGCTCTCAAAAAGATAAACGCACAGGTGAGCGGAGGAGTAGGAATAGCGCGAAGCTTATTTCTCCTTTCGGGTCGTAGTTCCTAGGAACAACCCTCCTTATACCCACTTTATAGTTTGTTCAACTTTTCAAGGTGAGCCGTATATCGTAAGAGACACAAATGGCAAGTTTTAAATCTTTTGTTCGAGTTGGGAACCAATAAGTTCACCGGAAGTTATTATGATAATACCTCAATTGAGAATATTATATTTTGGTATTTTTACCAATTTATGTATTTTATTTCTTGCTTATGGACAATTTTTTTTTGATTTTTTTTTTGTTTTTAGATGATAATTATACTAATAAAAGAAAGTGAAAAATATTTTTGTACTTTTTATATTTTTGTAGAAGAAAAATATTCACAGATATAAATATAAATTGTCAATACGTAGCGATATTCTTTTTCAACCTCCCCGGCAGCGGCGCCAAAAATTGATTCGCGCGAACTCACCCCTTAAAACCTATCTATATATGACATAAATACACCAAGGGACGAAATCACGCGAGATCAAGAAAACCGGAAGCAGTATAGAGTGTTCCCGGGTCGTTATGTCCCAACGAGGCTGAGATGGAAAATCGAGAGACGATTGATGATTGGTGTTTGAATGTAACAAGGAATGATTGGGAATTAAAACTAACACTGAATGAGCAAATGACCTCAAAGATAAACAAGGAAAAGAAACTAGAACAAGAATCAAAGCTAGCAAAGGGCAAAAACACTTAAAAACTTTTACACTAAGGCACAAATAAGCTAATCTAAATCTAAATAAGCAAATTAAGCATGCAATTAAGCTAAATTAAACAAGAGAAACACAACAGTACCACCACGTATTAACTACCAGTACTAACTTAAAGTTAGTACTGCTAGTTATAAGTTAGTACTGTTAAGTTAAGGTTAGTACTGCTACCTTTGAAATCCAAGAAAATGAACTAGCAGTACTAACTTGGAGTTAGTACTGGTAGCCTTAAGTTAGTGTTGTTTCCAAAAGTGAACTAGCAGTACTAACTTTTAGGTTAGTACTGCTAGTTGAAAATACCCCTTAAAAATCATTTTTCTTTCAATACTAATTAAAAACAGATTATCTATAAACAAAATAAGACACTTATAAGCAATTATCATTAAGATTAAGCACTTAAATAAGCTGAACTAGCCTAGCAGTGTTAACTCAAAACTAACAGTTTTAACAAATAAACTAACAGTACTAAGCAAAATAAGCACTAAACATACTAATAAAACACAAATAAGCAGTTCTATAATCAATAAGAAAAAAAAGAAAAAGAGAAACTTACAACACCCTTGCTCAAAACAGGGTC